>VMDR010010513.1:0-30642 GCA_007922815.1 Macrotus californicus | reverse complement strand
GTATGTGTGACTGACTAAAGTCCAATTAATGGAAAGTCGTAAGAATAAGCTTATTTTTGATAAAATTAAGAAATACAGTTTCAGGAAGTCTTCTAGGATGATAGCCTTTGCAGAATCTTGCTTTCTAGACAAACTGACTGCAGTTTTCCTAACAGTTTCATACTTTACAGGATCACAGTAACATACTTTTTTTTAGACTGTTATCTACCCTCTTGCAGGGCCCTGGTACAAAGCCAGTCATCGATCTATGATTTGGGGACCTCTCTAGTTCAATTACACACTTCTGGGAGTGGAGAAGTTTGTAGGTGGTGTTTCTTTGGATCCCTGGGAGTAATGGGGTACAAATGGGGTGGGTCAGCACTCCTTTAAGTGGTCTCAGCAGCAGCACGATAATACTTGAGTATTGGTGCAGGCTCTGTCTGCCAGCATTCCATACTAGGCAGCAGTGCTTGTTTCCTGGGCCAGTTGTTATCAGATTCATTTTTCTACCCCCTGCTGCTGTTCTCCAGGCACTTGGCCCATCCCAAACCTTCACGTGCCCCTCATGTAAAGGGCTATCAACCAAAAGAAGCATTTCTGAAGTGAAACTTGATTTAGAACCAGGGCCAGAAAACCTTGGATATCCTTTACAGAAGTTTGCTTTACCTTTCCCTCTTCATCTTCTAGTTAAATTGGATACCAGAAAAATTAAAGTCATAAAGCATTGAATTTATTTAAAAACTAAAACTAATGATTGGTTTTTCCCTATTTTTCATTGCGCTTGGAAATTCTTTTAAATATTTTTATTTATTTATTTTTTGGGGGGGATGGTTAGAAAAAGAGGGAGAGAAACATTGATGTGAGAGGGAAACTTCCATCAGTTGCCTCTTATACGTGGCCCTGCCGGGGGAGCGAACCTGCAACCCAGGCATGTACCCTGACTGGGAAGCGAACTGGCAACCTTTCACTTCGTGGGGCAGTGCTCAACCCACTGAGCCAACACTGGTCAGGGTGGAAATGCTCATCTGTCAAGTAGTCTTTTGTTTGACTGATAATATTTTTGTATTTACTGAGCATTTATATATTAGGTACTAAAAGGAATGTAACCATTTTCATTCAGTCTGTTTTTTAAAAAATATATTTTTGATTATGCTATTACAGTTGTCCCACTTTCCCCCATATTTCCCCTCTGCCCTGCACCTGCCTCCCCCCTCCCTTAGGTCATGTCTGTGGGTCATATATATAAGTTCTTTGGCTTCTCCATTTCCTATACTATTCTTAACCTCCTTCCCCTTGTCTGTTTTGTACCTACCATTTATGCTTCTATTCCCTGTACTTTTCCCCCATTCTCCCACCTCTTTCTCCCCACTGCTAACCCTCCATGTGATCTCCATTTCTGTGATTCTGTTCCTGTTCTAGTTGTTTGCTTAGTTTGTTTTGTTTTTGTTTTTTTGTTTTTTAGGTTCAGTTGTTGATAGTTGTGAGTTTGTTGTCATTTTACTGTTCATATTTTTGATCATCTTCTTTTTCTTAGATGAGTCCCTTTAACATTTCATATAATAAGGGCTGGGTGATGATGAACTCCTTGAACTTGACCTTATCTGGGAAGCACTGTATCTGCCCTTCCATTCTAAATGATAGCTTTGCTGGATAGAGTCATCTTGGATGTAGGTCCTTGCCTTTCATGACTTGGGATACTTCTTTCCAGCCCCTTCTTGCCTGCAAGGTTTCTTTTGAGAAATCAGCTGACAGTCTTATGGGCACTCCTTCTCTCTTGCTGCTTTTAAGATTCTCTCTTTATGTTTAATCTTTGGCATTTTAATTATGAAGTGTATTGGTGTGGCCCTCTCTGGGTCCAGCTTCTTTGGGACTCTGAGCTTTCTAGACTTCCTGGAAGTCTATTTCTTTTGCCAGATTGGGGAAGTTCTTCATTATTTTTTCAATAAGTTTTCAATTTCTTGCTCTTCCTCTTCTCCTTCTGGCACCCCCGTGATTCAGATGTTGGAACTTTTAAAGATGTAAAGGAGGTTCCTAAGCCTCTCCTCATTTTTTTTGATTCTTGTTTCTTCATGCTGTTCTGGTTGAATGTTTATTTCTTCCCTCTGGTCCAAATCAGTGATTCGAGTCCCGGTTTCCTCCCCCTCACTGTTGGTTCCCTGTACATTTTTCTTTATTTCACTTTGCATAGCCTTCACGTTTTCCTCCATTTTTATTTCTGTGAGCATTCTGATTACCAATGTTTTGAACTGTGCATCTGATAGGTTGGCTGTCTCTTCATTGATTAGTTGTATTTTTTCTGGAGCTTTGATCTGTTTCATTAGGGCCATTTTTTTTGTCTTGGCACAGCTGGTATGTTGTAAGGGGTGGAGCCTTAGGTGTTCCCCAGGGCGGGGCAACCCACTTTGCTCCTTTGTGGCAATGTGTGTGGGGGGAGGGTCCGAGAGGGAGCAGTGCTGCTTGCTGCACTCTCTGCCAGCATTCAGGCACTTCCCCCCGCTCTGCGCAAATTGGGCCTTTCAGGTGCTGATTCCCGGGTGGGTGGTTTGTGTACGTTTTGGACCCTCTGGGTCTCTCCAGTGAGCTCTCCTGTGAGGCTGGGAGTTTCTCCTGCTGACGCCGCTACCCCCACAGGTGTTTTCAGTCAGAAGTTTTGAGGCTTTATTTCCCTGCACTGGGACCCTGGGTTGTGCGGTCTGTCTCCTTCCCCAGTTGTTCTCCCCATTATCTGCATATGAATGTGGGACCCCTGCTCTGCCAGCCACTGCCTTCCCATGAGTCCCCTCCACCCCTGCTGCCCTTCTCCACCCCTCCTACTGGTCCGGGTGCGTGTTTCTTCTTTAACCCCATGGTTGTCGGACTTCCATTGGTTCGATTTTCTGGTAGTTCTGGTTGTTTTTTGTTTTTAAATTTCTTGTCCTCTTAGTTGTGTGAGGAGGCACAGTGTGTCTGCCTATGCCTCCATCTTGGCTGGAAGTCCCATTTTCACTCAGTCTTTTCAAGAACCTTCTGAGGTGCGACTCCCGTTTTAAGATGAGAGCGCTTAGTCTCTAAGAAGTCTTAAGTTGATTCAGGGGGTACCTAGCAAGTAAGTGAAAGAGTTGAGGCTGGATGTGGTGGACTCCAACGCCTCTGATCTTGATCCATTATGCTAAGAACTAGTTAATGCTATTGTGGATGGGAAGATGTATTCCAAGAACCAGCTTATTTTTGGCGTATGTCACAATTATAAGCAGGAGATTATACTGTGACGATAAATAGACATGTTAGTAGACATATCAGCTGTTTATAACTAGTTACATGGCATTGATAGACTACCTGGATTCTCCTCTTTTCCATTTGTCTGCCACATATGATGTGCTTTCCACCCCCAACCCCCAATTTTCTTGTTTTTAATACGGACTTCAAAAGTACAACAAAGACCCTTCACATCATACAGCTGTGTTGTGGTGGTTGGGGATTTGCCATGGCTGTGACATATTCATTACTTGGAATTTAGGAATATCTTATTTCTTCTTCTACCTCTCCCCAGCAGACCTGCCAGTTCCACCATGAATGCTGTTAGCTTTGGGCTTGGTTGTAGTTGTTGTCTTGCTATAGATGCTACTAGAGTTAGTGATAGTCAGATTGCTGCTTTATTGTTACGTTTGGAAATTCATAAGGTGAAGGTGAATATTTTTATTGGCTTACTTTGTTGCACCAGAGCTACTTCCACGTTTCCTCCAGTGCAAAAGTCTGCCATTTAGATGCTCGGTATTTTACTGCAGATTAATTTGAAGAACTGCCCCTCATTTCCCTGTTTTCATTTAAAATTATTTCTTCTTGGTAACTTAAGTACTGCCTTTCCTATGAGGGGGAAAAATCCAGGTTTGTTTTTATTTTTCTCTTGCTTGCTTACCTTGTCCATTCATCCATCCCGTGGATATTTACACGTTAGCTTGTACCGTAAGGATACTAATATTGTCTTAAATTGTTATTTATCAAACACTCCTTTTGGACAGATGGGGATGTCCCAAGTTCGGATTACCCATCTGGTTTGATCACATTTCAGGACTTGGAGCTGGTTTCTTCCATCCCATTTTGTGTGGTCCGTGTTTACAAACTGTGACAAAACATAATGTATATGCCATGCCCTATATAGGGCACAATAGGCATCAGCTGGGATCTCTGGAAGAGACCTCTTACTTGCTAGCTTTTTGTTTGTTTCATATATCTAGGGACGGATAAATGGGAAAAGTTAATTTGTGTGTGACTCATAATACTGATACTAAGAAAGGGCAATGAAATTCAACACTTGTTTTTTTTAATCTTCAGGATCAAAATACTTGCTGAACAGTGGAGTCAGAGACCGATAAAAATAAACTACCTGAACATCATTTGACTGGTTAGCCAGGTAATTCAGGTTTTGGTGTTTTTTTTTGACTCAATCTTTTGTAATTTTTTGACTTCACCCTCTGAAGATACTGCCCTCTTTAATTTATGACTTAATCTTAAGCTTCCTTTATATTTCATGGTTTTCTCTTTAATGATAATATTAGCTGAATGAATGCATAGTATTGGAATGAGTAAATATATGTGTGTATGTATATGTTAACACAGAAACTATAATTTTGAGGGGGGAGAAGGGGAACTGTATGCTACAGTTTAATATGAGACACTACCCTCCTGCCCATTTTGTCTTTATGTGTGAATATTTTAATGGCATTAGTCAAAACCTGAATCAGCCCAACCTATTGTTACCTTGTGAAGACTAGTTTTCCCAGATTGCTTGTGTTGGCATATAACATTTCATCTGACTCCTCTCCTCAATTTTATTATTGCATCAGAATGGAAGAATGAGTGTAGAAAATGTTGTCTGATAGCCAAGAAAGTAGTAAGGCTTTGCATAGCTATTTACATTTTTGTTAGAATATCATCATTCTCTAGAGTTAAAATCTGAGTCTTTGAATCCCACTCCCCTTTGATACATTTAGTAAACAGGCCTTACCTGGTTTTCTGTTTTCATGTCTCCTATATTTGTACCTCTTTCTGTTATTAATCTTTGCTTCCTAGGCCAAGACCCCATAATTTCGTGCTTATCTTTGTCCAAATATCCCTTTACTGCTCCTTACCTACTGTTTTCTACCCACTTGAAATGTGTGTGGGCGTAAGGATTGATACATAAATCAGTGGAACAGAACAAAAACCAGGAAGAGACCCTGATTGTGAGTTACCAAAGCGGTGCAGTGAGGAGAGGAGTCTGTCCACCAGTAGCCCTGGAATGAGGTGTCCATACTTAATAGATGGGTCCTCATGCTTTCTTCACACTGTACACAAGGCTTAAATCAGTCTGGATCACAGACTTAACTGTGAGGCTAAAACCATGAAACTTCTACCAGAAAACACAGGAGAAAATCGGACTGCCACTAGTCTGTTTTAAGTCACTACAACTTTGCCTTTTCTTGAATTTTATGTAAGTGTTATTCCCCTCGTGCATATATTACATCTTTTTAAATTGTTCCACAGTGCTTGGATATTTCTGTCTTTCTCTTTTTTCTCTTTGTATGTCAGTTCTGGAAGTTTGTATTCGTATATCGTCAAGCTCCCGTTCTTTTTTTCTCGCTGTGTCTAGTAAGCCGATGAGCCAATCAGAGGCATTCCTCATTTCTGTTAGTGTCTTTGATTTCTGATATTCCCATTTACTTCTTTATTTTCTATCTTTCTGCTTGCATTACCCATCTGTTCTTGCATGTTGTCCACTTCTTCCATTGGAGCCCTTTTGCTGTTAATCACAGGTAAACTGTACATCTTGTTTACTAGCAAACTTGGGAAGCTTCTTTGCATATATCATCACAATCTGTGGGGGATTTTTTTAGTGTTCATGATTTCTCATTTAAGAATATACATGGTCACCCAGGCTGGTGTGGCTCAGTGGACTGTGCACCGGACTGTGAACCAAAAAGCCGCCGGTTCGATTCCCAGTCAGGGCACATGCCTGGGTTGTGGGCCAGGTCCCCACTAGGGGGCGTGTGAGAAGCAACCACACATTGATGTTTCTCTCCTCTTTCTCCCTCCCTTCTCCTCTCTCTAAAAATAAATAAATAAAATCTTAAAAAACAAATCTTAAAAAAAAATGTACATGGTCATGTAAAAACTTGTACATAAATGTTCATAGTAACATTCATAATGGCCAAAAATGGAAACAAAATCAATGTCTATCAACAGATGAGTAGATAAGCCAAATATGGCATATTCAGATAATAAAGCATCATTCAGAAATGAAATGAGGTAGTGATGTATGTTGCAACATGGGTGAACTAGGGAGAATTATGCTTGGTGAAAGAAGCCAGTCACAAAGTCCTGGATACTCTGTGATTCCATTTGCATCAGCTGACAAGAATAAGTAAATCCAGAGAGACAGAAAGTCGATTTGGAGTTGCCTGATGTATGGGGGTGGGGAGAGATTGCATGAGGTTGGAGAGAATTGGGAGGATGAGGGGGAGACAGCTAGGGTCCTGGGTTTCTTTCTGGGATGATGAAGATGCTCTAAAATTGGCTGTAGCAGTTGTAAACCGACAGGTGTACAACTCGGAGTGTACTAATGCCATTGAGTTGTATCCTTCAAGTGTGTGGTAAGCGAATTGTATCTCAGTAAAGCTGTTCGAGAATGTAGCGGTTGTACTGAGGAATAGTAAGAGTTCTGTGATGCCATCAAGGAATTTTATGGAAAAATACTGTTACCTTTCTCACAGCACTGACCTAAGGTTTGCCGTCGCAGATATTCCTGGGCTTCAAAAATAATATGTTTCTTGAACTCAACCTCAATTTTTCTAAAGCCTCACTCAGTCTTTGTTATAGTAGTCAGCTTGTAATGATTTGATGTTAATTCCAGCGTAGTATATTTTTCTTTCTTTCTTTTTTAAAAGATTTTATTTATTTTTAAAGAGAGGGGAAGGGAGGGAGAAAGAGAGGGAAACATCAGTGTGTGGTTGCCTCTTGCATGCCCCCTACTGGGGACCTGTCTCAACCCAGGCATGTGCCCTGACTGGGAATTGAACCATTGACCCTTTGGTTCTCAGTCTGAGCTCAATCCACTGAGCCACACCAGCCAGAGCACATAGTATATTTTTCATGTGTTCAAGTTTATATCGAAAAGAATTTATTCTTAAAAAATAAATTAAAAATCACACCTAGATCTGTGTGTACTTTCCTGTTGTCCATTAAATGTTGGTGAGATACTTATGAGCATCATATAGGAGAATGTTTAGAAATCAATTTTTGTTCTCAAACTTATAATAGTAATTAAAAAAAATTACCAGGAAAGCCATAATTTTCATGGATCTGCTATTTAGGGTTAACTAAGTGCTGTGGTTACAAGTGGAAAAGTCACGTTATTTTGCTTGGGGTAATCAGACCACACTTAGTCCTCCCCCCCCCCTCCTTTTTATTTTCTTCTTGGGTTTTCAACTTGGGAGAATCTCCTATGGGAAGAAGACTGATGCCTAGTGATACTGTATTTAAAATCAGAGGTACCTGGTGCTGTGATGGTATGTAGGAGAATATTATTGCATTAATAATTTAAAAAGCTAAAATGTTTTGAATTTAATGTTTATCAAACTACTTAAAAAAGATGCTTTTAACAGAAAATTCCTGTTGATAGTTGTGTTTTATTAAAGTCAAAGACTGAATGAAGGTTAAACTTGCTGCTTTGATGGTGGAGCTTTCAAAATATGCAGAGAAAATGGAAAGTTGTGAGAGCCATCTTTGACATGAACAACAGATGCCTGAACTGCTGCAATCACCGTTTTTCTGCTCTTGGTGAAAATGGGTGGGGATAAAATTTTAGTAATTGCTCATAGTCAGGGTTCATTAAAAGGGCAGTTTTATTGAACTTGGAAAATATAGACATAAAAGTGGTCAGATTGGCAATAATGTAGCTCTTGTAGTACTTAATTTTGTAACTTAATTAAGAGATATAATTGGCCTAAATGTCAGCTCAGTGATGGAAAAGTGAACTGCTGTATAAATAGTCCAGTTTATTATAAATGGCCCTATCTCTCATGTGCCATGCTCTTAATTACTTTCTTACGATTGTGTTTGTTTCTGAAAGCTGTTTTACTAAGAATATGTTTTTGAATCTGTCTGATATTTAATCTATAAAGCCTGCATTATTATGAAGCTGATATTGAAAACCTCTAAACTTCTGACCTTGAATAGGATTTGTTATGTGTAACCATTACATGCTACTGGTGGATTCAAAATTGCCTTTTCTGGGACTCTGCTTTGCGAAAAATAGTATGTATTGGGCATGAGTGCATGGCAGCTGACATTTATCAAGGATAACAGGAGCTTTACTCATTTTCACATTTTAAAGTAACTTTGAAAGCTTTGCATGTGCACATGTGGTCAACATATGTTTCTAAGATTTAAATATATTTTGCATCATGTATCAGTGGAACTAAGTATCAGTCTTTAATGAGATTCATATATTAAACTTACACTATGTGAGTACACAAGCACACTAAGTAAATATACTTTGTGAGTACACAAAGATCAGTTTAGGATATTCAGTTCACTTCTGTAGAATTTTATCTTAGAGTTTTTAAATTATAACAAGTAAAAATGTACCTAATGTATTCCAGGTAGCACTCCGATTACACAGTGTGTGATTTGGCCCTCTTTCATGCCCCTACTGTAAAGTTTGACCCTAATGCAGAAAACTGAGTTTTACAGAATGACTCTTTTCTAAATCAGTTACTAGTGTATTGCTTGTCTGTTTGAAAAGACTTAGCAGGTTATTTACTGGAGGGGCCATGAAGAGAATTGACACCGTGTAATTTTGTAGTATTGGTTCTTAGCCTTTTAAAATTCTTCTTTAAAATTAGATTGTGATAATAATTTTAAAAAGATTGTAGAATAAAATTGCAAAGTTCATGTGTTGGCAAACTTGTTAATTAAAATAACACCTTTTTGTAGTTGGTGTGGGTTTCAGATACGGCTTCCCTTCTATGTATTTATTGATATGCAGATGACATTCACTTGCTGCAAGGTAACAGGGGACGTGCTTTGACTGCCAAGGTAAACTGGCCATCCACAGCTGTAATTCTCATGTTTTTCCATTTGTAGACATGATTCCCTGGGAAGTAAGTTGATTTTTGAGTGTGAGAATTTTTACTTGGGCTTTTGATAATCCTGTTTTGTGGTATGAGGGTACTGTATAGATTGTGGCTGTTAAAATATCTCTCTCCCAATTCAATGTGAAATATAAGAAGCCCAAGTTTTCTTTCTTTCTTTCTTTCTTGGCAGTTGAAAAGGAAGCCATTTTATTAAGAATGATGAAGAGGGAAAGGAATTTTAAATTTAGGCTACATTGCCAATGTCTTTATATTTTAAAAAATTGCAGAGCAATTAATTATGAATTTTAACACAGGTTTTCAAAGCATAAATTGTCCTTAATGACTTGTGACCCAAGTGCCCTTTGTAGTAAGTACTGTTTCAGTACATTATTTTGACTGAGAAGTGTACAGTATCAGAGAGGGTTAAAGAACGTATTTGAGGTGTTTACGTAAGAACACTGTAAGACCACTACCAAAACTTTATTTGTGGATCTTAACAGAATTTAGTACTTCCCAAAAGATATCTTTCTAGCCCCCTCTTAGATACCAAAGTTTAGAATAAATTGCTTAAGTTGTTCAGCTAATATAGGAGTTAGAGAACACTAATGCCTACAGTGTTTCCTGAATTTATCTGGATGGTAGATGTAGTTACTTTATAATTACAGAGGCAATTTAAAAAAAAACCAAAACTTTGATTCTTGAGGATGATATTTTTAAGCCTGCTGTTTGCTTTTTTTGGCATATGGATTTTAATTCTTTTTTCTTTTTAATTGATTTTAGTGAGAGAAAAATGATATCGAGAGATCAGTTTGTTGTTCCACTTAACTATAAGTTCACTGACCACTTCTTGTGTGTGCCCTGAATGGAGGTCAAACTGGCAACCTTGGCGTGGGCATGACGTGCTATCCAACTGAGCTACGTGGCCAGGGCCTGGTTTTTAATTCTCTAGCAGCTTTGTAAAGGTGATAGCATGTCCATTTTAGAGAGTAAGGCATTGAAGTTGAGAGATTTAAATTTGTTCATATTATGCTGGGGTTTATATAACTCTGAAATCTTTCTTTCCCATTCTTTACCTCACTGTGCTGCATTCTGGTTGACTAATCATTTTCTTGTCTGATTTGCTGTGTGTGTTGTACATGGTCTAGGAATTAGTCCTGTCTTGAGTTTTGGTTCCAGGTGCAGGTTTAAGTGTCCCATGTTAACCAAATCTACTCAGAGTTTGGATAGTTGATGTTCAGGTAATAGGTAATACTATCTTTTTTTAATACTTTATGATATCTGAAGGTTTCCACACCATTTTGTTTTCATATTTTTGTGAGTTCTTTATCATTAAAAGTCATAAACATTTTAAACTTACTTTCAGTTTCATTATATTGGGTAGTGCGTTTATCTTCAGATGTTGATGAATTTATTGGCCATTTTTCTCAGTTCTGTTTTCAAATACACTTGGGAATTTTAGTCTACAATTTGCAACTTTAGTGGGAAATGGATTTTTCCTGCCTTTCTTTTGGTGCCCTGCATGTATGTATGCCCCTCTCCCTCTCCCTGGCATGCATAGGTCCATTTTTGGTGACTTTACCCATTTCTACCGTATCTTCAGTCTAGGTTCAGGATTTCATTCTGAAGTATTAATTGGCGGTATCAGAGGTACACGTGTACGTGACTCAGGTTTTGTGTGTATTACCCGTTCTTCAACTGCAGGTGACAATTTGGTATAATCAATAACTGCCATTAATAATTGCTTTTTTCTCACCTCGCTTTCAGGAATTTTTGTTTGGTTTCTACCTATGAGTCTTGCTTTTGGTCCTGTCTGTCACCTTGTGCATGATTTGATTTCCTGACTGCTTTTGCTAGTTTCTGGTCCCGGAGCTCTGTGGGTTCATGGAGTTATCAATTTGTTGCTGTGTGTTTGCTCAGTGCTGTGGTCCAAAGACATATTTGTTATATTCGAGCATGGCTGTGTCTCTCTAAATTAATGAAATAAAGTCGTCATTGTATGTGGAGCAAGGAGGGAGGGTGTATGTGGTCGAAAGCAGTAGCCCACTACATCGTGTTATCAGGAAGTCCTTTGTTTTTCACAGCTCACAGCGTAGCTTATTTATACAGATGGTCCCGACTTGGTACAACTTAAATTTCTGTTATTTTTACAACTTAACATTTTTGATGATGAGAAAACGATATGCATTCAGTGGAAATGTACTTTGAATTTTACGTTTTGATCTTTTCCTGGGCTAGTGATATGTGGCATGATACTCTCTCGTCTTACGGGACAGTGGCAGTGAGCCTCAGTTCCCAGTCTGCCACTCCAGCCCGAGGGTAAACAGCTGGCACTCCACGGCATATTCCTTTTGTTAGGTGAACGTGCCCAATGGGAGACTGATCACTGTGTTCTGAGCACGGGGAAGGTAGGCTAGACCTGCCTTGTTTGATAGGTTAAGTACATTAAATGCATTTTTGACTTAAGATATATTCAATTTATAATGGAGTTATTTCAATTTATGATGGGTTTATTGGGACAGAACCCCACTGTTAGTTGATGAGCCGCTGTATAGGTCTGCAGATAGTAGATACTGAAATATTTATTAAATGAATGTAGAAGATCTTAGGGAAACCATAGCAGTTTCAAAACCTCAATCCCAACCTTCATCTAGTCCGGGCTTCTCGAAGTGTGGTTCATGGACCCTTGGGAGTCCCTGAGAACCTTTTGTGGGGTCCACACAGTTAAAACTTTTTTTGTAGTATGTTATTTGCCACTTTCATCCTGTTGGTGTTTGCAGTGGTGGTGCAGAAGCGGTGGTGCGTAAAACCGCTGGCACCTGAGCATGGGTCAAGGCGGTGGCGCCAACAGCCTGTAGTAGTCGGCACTACATTCTTCACTGCCACGCACTCACAGTTAAAGAAAAACCCCCCTGATTTGCCACTTAGGGTTGTCCTTGATGAAGCAAAATTTGCTCATTTCATTGATTCTTGCCTTTTGAGTGCTGTATTTTAAATATTTTGTCTCGTGAGAATCGAAAACATGTAGAAAGCACTTCTGCCTACCAAAGTATGGCTGTCTTGGGGAAAAGCACTTGGCTGTTGGCTTGTGTACTGAACTGGCGCTTTCTTTAAGGAATGTCATTTTTACTCGAAAGAATGACTGAAAAACTGTGGCTGTTGGGACAGTGATTCTTAAAACTAAGCAAAGTGAACCTCTCTCTTCAAGGAAAACATCTGATCGTACTTGACAGTGATAAAATTTGAGTATTCAGGTGAAAATCGTTGGTACATTTGACTCTGCCACCATGAGTGTGACAGCTTCTCAGTACTCACAAGACTTCCAGGATGAGATGGGTGGTAATATTAATGTGGAGTTTTTGATATTGTAAAATGAAAATATCAATACTTGAAAATCTGCTTAATCAGTGAATGGTATTATCCAGATGACAGTGTTTGATGTTACAAAATCATGCCTGGGTAAAAGGTCGTTCAGAGGGCAAGGTAGGTCATTATATTTTAATGTAACAACATGAAGGTTCATTGATACAGTTTCAGATTTCACTTTGTAACTAACCTTTAAGAAAGTACCGCTTGTCAGGTTTTAGCATAATAACAAGAAAATTATCTCTAGTTATTTGTAAAAGGCTATTGAAATTGTCCTTCCTTTTACAAGTACATGTCTCTTTGAGGCTGGGTTTCCTTCTGGGTTTTAACCAAAATAACATTGAAGCAGACTGAATGGAGAAACAGATAAGAAGATTAGGCTGTCCCTTATTCAGACGTAAGATTTGTAAAAATGTATGCAGTGCCACCTGTCTCTGAATTGTTTTATTTCAGAAAAGTTATTTTTCATAATATTGCTTATGTTAACATATAATGGGGTTATTATAAAATGAATTAGTATTTCAGATGTTTTCTGAGTTTTAATTTAGAATATGGTAAATATTGACAGGTATAACCTAAGTAACAAAAGCTTTTTGGGGTTCTCAATTTTTAAGAAGTAAAGGAATCCTGATACCAGAGAGGTTGAGAAGCGCTGAACTAGTAAATTCGGTTGGAACCCCAGTAGCATTTGATGTAAACCTTTCACCTTGCTGTATGTATTTGTTGCCCACAGTGCATCCAGTTCCTGCTGTACAGCTGTCTCTGTTCTGTCCTGCTTAAACATGAGAGAGACCTGAGAAAAACCAGTAAGGTGTGGCCAATTTCAAGGACATGTAGTTGTCCTTATCCTGAATCTCTCTCTTTTAGTAAGTAGTAAGAAGCAAATTAACTGCAGATGGTTAGAACTTTGAATGCCTCTATAACATTGTGCACTGTGTTGGTACTCAGTTGTTCCTGTTTTTGAATTACAGACCATGTGTTACTTTTCAGAGGAGACCTTTTACATAGTACAGAGTAAATTTTGTGATTCTATATTTACTAGATCAGCATTTTTCAGCTGGTATGCTGCAAGAATTTTTAAAATGTGGAGTACCTGACTGAGTCAGGGGCACTGGCCTCTTTTCCCTTAGATTGTCAAATTTAAAAAAAAAATGACAACAGCCAACACAACAAGAGCTGTCTGGTGTGAATGCCCTGTCTTGAACCATAAATATATAGGTCATATAATGGAATTGTATCTTACTGGTCACATCACATAATAAGGTTGCATCTGAGTGGTTAATTTGGTACCAGAAATCCTTATATTCAAGTATAGGCACCTGATTTTTTTATCTTTACCCGAAGACAATTTTTCATGGCTTTTAGAGAGAGGGAGAGGGGAAGAGAGAAAGTGGGGTAGGAGGAGAAAGAGAGATGAAATTCAGCGTGAGAGAGGAACATCAATTGGTTGCCTTCCCGCATGTCCCCTGACCAGGAATTGAACCCGCGTGACCTTTCGGTCCACGGGACAACACTCCAACCAACTGAGCCACACTGGCCAGGGCGGCACCTCATATTTAAAAAAGTCACTTTGGAGCAAAAAGGGTAGGTAATTACGATTATTTTTCCTTTTTATTGTAAACAAATGATAATAAAAATTATACCTATTTTTTTTGTCAGATTATCAACATACATTTTTGGTGCACTGCAGAATCTTAGTAGTTTGTGTGTGCCGTGAGGAAGAAAGTTGAGCACTGCTGCCTTAGGTCATTGAGCTTGACTCTGGTCACCTACTCAGTGAAGGCAGAAGCCGCTGTTCGTTTTAATCAGTGGTTCATCCCAAGTACACGACATAGGGAATTTGATCTCCTTTGTCTGTGTGGACAGCACTCAGTGTGTCTGTTGAATAGTGACCACGCTTTAGAGCAAAAACACAAACAAGAACCCTTTCCCAGCTGTACTGAGACACAATTGACATGTCGTAGCGTACGTTTAAGGCACACATGATGGTCGTTTACAGATACTGTGCTGTGGTTATCACAGTGGAGCCGTTAGCACCCGTCTCATGTAGATGCAAGGAAAGAACAGTTGTTTTCTCTTTGTGATGAGAACTCTCCACAGCATTCCTGTGTGTCATACAGACGTGTTCACGGTAGTCGTCGTGTAGTACATTACATTCCTACTAATTAAGTGACCACTCTTACTTGCTCAAGTGGGTTTTGATTTTAGCCAGTTTAGTTGTATGAGTGATTTCATAAGAGTTCATAATTAAATTTTTGCTTCAGATATTCTCTAGCCATAATGACGTGCCCCCAGTTTCACTTCCTAGACACGCATAGGTAGGTTTTATGAAGTACACAAAGAAGCTCTTTAAAGTCATGAATCATGAAATTGACCTTTGAAAAGCAACAACAATAAAAAAAAAGCGATTTTATTTTAAATTACTTGGGTGATGCTCTTCTGGTCCTATTTCTCAGTATTTTATATTCTTGCTCTTTGAAAATTTCCTCCGTGGAACAGCTGTGACTTAGAGGCATAGATTTTTAGTTCCACTTGGTACAGTAGCTGTATTTTGAAGGGGAATAGGGAGTCAGTTGTTGAGGTTATTGTTCATTTTAGACTTTGATGCTTTTTAACATTTCTACTGGTGGTACCCTACCCTCCAAGCAGTAAATGAGGTTAAAAAGTGCCTTTTAGGTTTTTTGGACTTTGATATATTTATATCATATATATGTGTTCTCAGTCATCATTTCTATCATTGTCACCCTGAAACCATTAGTGACTTTTGGAGATTTATTTGAAGAGAAATTCTATTCCAGGCATGTAACTTCTAGGGAGATGGAAACATTATTTTAAAGGATTCATTTGAATTTAAAGTTATTTAGGCTAGGAGTGGAATTAGAGTCGGTAAAGAGAGTGACAAGCTGTGAGGTCAGAAAAAGTAAAAAAATAACAGTGGAAACAGCAAGAAAAGAGCCACAGACTAACCTGAAGTAAAGATGATGACCCACTCAGGAAGTCCTCTGAGTCAGACTTGCCATGTCTGCCTTGCTGGAGTGAGACCGTCTGCTCTAACCCCTTTGCTTTTAGAGAAGGAAATCTTGCTCAGATGTGTTTTTCCTTTGATACATTATACTTCTCTTCCACTCTCATTGTCTTTTCTTTGAAAAATTAAGTCAAAGTGCTTTAATCAGCTTAACATTTCCACATTGTTAATTTTTGTAATGTTTGTGTCACAAGTAAATCCATTGTAGCTTTTTTGGGTTTCGATATTGGTGGATGGACTAATTGCAATACTGTAGGGGTAGTGTCTTGTTACTGTAAGGTTTTTACGCTGCAAGCCCTCCAGTATAGGAAGAGCTGTTGTGAAGCTGACCCATGGTTACCATTCCCTGTATCATTTGGTTCGTTGCTTGCGTGGTGCCGTTTTCTGTAGCAGTTCTGCTGCTCTCTGCCATTTGGTTACCAGGGGGCTGATGTGGAGAGCTCTTAAGTTTTACCATTTTTTCTAATGTGTTTCTCCTCTGAGGCAGATAGAAAGAAGGATTGGGAGAGAATGGGTCACATGTTGTGATCATCTCTCCTTCACATCTTTATTGCTTATTAATTACATTTACATCAGATTTTATTTCTGCTCCGTACACTCACACCCCTAACTCCTTACTGCTTAATGTAGTGCTTTACCACTTACCTCAAGGGGGCTAAAAACTTTGTGTTTCTCTTCTTCCTCTCTTTCTCTGCTACTTCGATTTTCGTTATGTGTCAGGGACAGCCTTAGATATAAACAGTACTTTTGGTGTGCAGATATTTATGTCCATCAACGAAAAAATTAAACCACAAATCCAGATGTAAAAAGAGATCATAAAGGAGAACCAGCACTGTACCTAGTACCTTTGAAGGTGCTTGGATGACCTCTTCAGGGTCTTCTAAAATGTGCCTCCTTATTCTTTACACCTTAAGATTCTTTATCTCAAGAACACACATATTTATGACAGTAGTTTTCTGTTTTCATGACATTACATTAGCTACCGCACGCTTTTCAGTGGGAAACTTTTTCAAATTCTAATCAGTTATCTGTTGTTGAGGTTAGTCTGCGTAGTCCTGGCTGATTTATTGGTGTGAATCTTTTTTTTTTTTTTTGCCATATGGGATATTTGTAGCTATTTGTTTTTCAAACGAGAGCAAAATTAGTGTTGCTGAGTATTCATCCTTGTTCTTGGTGTGGTGTGCTTCTGAGGGATCACCATTATTCCCTATGACGGTTTTGTGTTGCTTTTCATCCTTACAGTAAACATACGAATTTGTGAGGTGTGATTTTACCCAGTTTTTACAGGTGACAGAAGTTTACCTTTTAGTGAAAGTGAGATTCAGCTCCCAAGCTTGATTCCAACAAATCCCCATTATCTTTTTTACTGTATCATAGTCCATCAGCTGAAGGGTTCAGACCCTGGAGTTTTGTTTTGGCAGTCAGCTTGAAGCCACTACACTTTTTGGAACGGGAGTACACAAGAGGAAATGACATGTCAGAAAGAAGCAAAAATGTTCTTCAAAGTGTTTATTCCCCCACCCGCTGCCAGATCGCTGTACTTTAGGAAGGCTGTAGAATCGGTCTGAGTACCGCTGATAGGATGGGAAGGGGAGGGGGAGATGGAAGAAGGAGCGGGGGCGGGAGGAGTAGCAGCGGCGAGAGCAAGAAAGGAAGGAAGAGGTCTGTGATAGAAGTCTCACACACATTTTTTATAGTGGATTCGAGTTTATATGAGGAACGTGGAGGCAGAAAAGTGAGGAATGGAGCGTGATGTTGTAAAATGTTGTGATTGAAGTCTGGAAAGTGGTCAGGATAAAGAAGGGGAAACTTCTAATTGGGAGAGTTGGGGTAGTTCATCCTACATGGAAGAGGGATGATGGGAGACTTAAAGGGAAATTAAGGATTTAAGATGAAAAACAATAGGAAATATTTCAGTGATCATCCTTTGTCAAAGTTTCACTTAGTGTGGGTCATTTCAGTGGCTGCTGATGGCGGTGGCGATGAGGAAGAAGCACAACTGCTCGTTTGTTGTTTAGAATGAAGCTGGAGTCAGGTCTTATGAGGCCGAAGTTTAGTTGTTCTCGTGTGTAAGAGAGACTCAGTGCATAAAATCGTAGGAGTCAGTGTAACCTTTAAAGCAACTAGAGGATTACCCAGCTAGTTAGTATGCTGTCAGGAGAGGATAGTATGATTTGGATGGAATTGGCCTACTCAACTGCCCCTGCACAATGTGTATTTGTGAGCTTCAACTCTGTTGCTTGTATAGGGGCTGACAAGTCTCTTGGCAGCGAGCTTCCGGTTGCACCCAGCACCTGTCTTGGCTAATTGGTACGCCCAGTTCTGGCACTAGAGCCTCTGGAGAGTTTGTGTTTGAGTTCGACCTCATCAGAGTTAAACTGGAGCATGAATGTGAAGGGCCTTTGGGGTCAGCCTGTTGATTGAGAGTGAAAAGGCAAACATACAGAAGGAGTGGAGGGGATGAAACCCTTTGGGTAAAGTGGCTGTTAATGTACATTCGGATGTTTTTCAGCTCAACTAATGTATTAAGAACAGGATATTTTACTTTGTTGCTCTCTGGTAGCCCCTTTCCAAATTTGCTGGCATTATAAACTATAATAAATATAGTTTGCATATATAATATATAGATAGAGGAAGAGGAAATGACCAAGACCTGAGATTATAGCATTTTCTGGCATATGTCTGCACCAAGATGTTTATTGTGGACACCTTTATATACTTTTTCTCTTTTTAAAAAACTGTAGGTTGGTAGGTTTCCTATCAGATGTGTTCCCATGCACTTCATTACATTGCATTCCTTTGAACACTTAACAAATTATTTTACAATTGTTTACACGTTTTCCTCTTCTGCTGGCCTGTGGGTTTTGGCAGTGGGTGGTGTCATTCATTTGTTTTCTGGGCCTAAAATGGCTTTGGGCATCTCAGTGTTTGAGCTGAAATGGAATTGAATTGAAAAATGGATTGCACTAGGTAGGTTATACTTTATCCTACTAAACATAACAGGTTATCAACAACCAAACAAAAGGATATTGCCAGTGAGTTTTTGAAAATTTCCCCCCCTTTCCCTTCCTCGTCTCTTTTCAGCTCTTGTTCTTTTTCCCAGGGTAGAATTAAAACATTCAGGTGGGGCACCCTCACTGGAAGGCAAAGCTTTCATCGTGGTTCCACGTTTGTGGACTTGTCTCTTCCCTGGCTTCTCCCTGAAAAGACACAGACTGTATTTCGTTCAGTTCTTTCCACCAGGGTGTTGGTTCTTTTGGCGTTGCACACAGATTGAAATAAGACCTTTGATATTTTAGAAAATACAATCTTGTAGGATTAAACGTTTAACTAATGGTGACTACATACTGCAGTAGCTTGAGTAAGAGTGTCAACTTGAGTTTGGGGCAATGCCTTCATGTACAAATGTCTCAAATTTTTTTTCAAGGGCAATATTTTGTGCTAATTGGCTTGAGCAGTATCTGCTTTTACATAGTACTTCAAGCAGTTTTTAATAAATCAAATCTACAGTTGTTTGAAAAATTTTGTTAAGTTACTGTGATTCTCAGGAGACACCCAGAAACACTCCCTAACTCACATATTAATCATACCTTGTGTAAGGCAGGCAAACAAGCCTAACCGATAAACTGAATTACTGGTGGGGGGTAGTCAGAGAGTTCTCAGCCCAAGCATTTACTCTCACAAAATCTAAGAATAAAAATACTTGACAGGCTATTTAGGGTACAGTTTGTGCTTTTCTGATCTCAATTTTCTTTTCTTGCTGTATAAGCCACTGGCTGTCGTCATCTCAAGTGGAAATGAGGCCCTGGTTAATTAGACCGGATCAGAGGGCATTTTATTTGGTGACTTGTAAAGTCATGATTAGTTTTTAGGGGCTTGCGGGTAGTAGCAGCATTTAGTACCTGCTGAGCTTGAGCATTTCCTTGCCTCTGTCCCTGATACTGCATGCCCTTAACCCTGGATGTAGTAACTTTTCAGGGCTCTGACTGATCCCCCAGACATTTCCTGGTTAACTGGTTGGAGATGGTGCGATTCAACAGTATAAATGGTTAAATGGTGAGATAAAATGCCCAAGAAATATTTGATACATATGTATTTTATTGGTTATGAAGTTTGAAGATATTTTAGTCTCAGCTCTGTTATCTCATATCTGGGTGTGATCTAGTAAGTTATGTAGCTGTTTCTGTATCTGCACAATGGGAATGATAAAACCCACCTTGGAGAGTCGCTGTGAGAAATTACAAAAGAATATGAGATATGCCCAGCACTATAGCCACAAAGTTATACCCTTATTTAGAAAAAGTATAAGATTTTAGTTGGTCTCTATGCCAATCGAGATTTACTGGGTAGCCCATCTCTTCCCCATTTTGGCGTGGCACGGCTTTTCTTAGGCCCCCACCAAATAACTTTTTGCTTGCCTGGTGACACCAGCATTGTTGATTATCTTTTCCTTTTGGACAGGGACTAAGTACTTCCTGTACCCTTGTCTGTCTGACCGGTTTGTTGTACACAATCAAAATTTTCCCTCCTGTCTTAATCTCGAGTGACCAAAAGGGGGAAGCTAGTTATTGCTGCTAAGCCATATAGAGCATTTTCATGGCTTTTGAGCTGACCAGGGTAATTCTTTGCTGCTTTTTAGCCTGCATTAAAGCTTAGGATTGTTCATTTTCTAGCAGTTTGTTTTATTTTGTTCATGTCTAGGCTTAAAAATGTACCATAGCCTGGTTGTTTCATATAGGAAAGGCCTACAGTATGTATATGAGAAATTCTATTCAGTTGCTATAAGATTCTTGTGTAAAATATGATTTATCCTGGAACTACTTCTGATTTTTTCCAAATTATATAGACATAGGTAAACTTAGATTTTGATAGCATTGAAAGTCATTCTAAATTTCTACTATTCTGTACTTGAATTCATTTCATAGAATATCTTGCTTATTAACTTTATAGGTGGCCCTCCGTATCTGTGAGTTTTGTATCCAGCGGTATTTTTGATCCGTGGTTGGGAATCTGTGGAGGCAGACTGACTGCACTCTTCTGTGCCGTCTTATATGGGAGACTTGAACATCCATGGATTTAGTGTCTGAGGGGGGTCCTGGAATCCATCTCCATGGATACTGAAGGGTGACTGTACAGTTAAAGTGTGTATTTTTATATTCATATGTTTAAGTGATGTAGCATAGAACTCTTCAGTAGAAATATTTCACACAAGGAAAATAATTGTAAAGATGGCTCAAAGATCCACACAGTTGAGTTCACATTGAATACATTTTGGGCCTTTGGGTTCTGATTCAGTGAAAAGTCCCCTGTAGTAATTTATGTCAGGGGCTTGAGACTCTCCTGTGATTGGATTACATTCTGAGTGTGCTTTAAAATCATAATATTAAGGCACTATTAATCAGTTATTTTAAGTTATTTTTCTCTATTTTAATTTATGTTGTGAGGGAAGAAAAACGCCAAGTGTTGAAAACATCTCAGCATTTCAGCCTTTATATTTTACTATTAAAATTATAGATAGAATAAATTTTGTTGGTATTTATTTCATACCTATAGCATTTGTTAAGACAGTGGTGTAATCTAGAACTTCTGATTACTGATTGTGTGATTTTGATTTTTTCAAGGCTATACTTTTTAAGTTTGATCAGCATTGTGTATGAAATTTTACATTTTTATTTCATTTCACTTCTTGGGAGTATTGTGCCACCTAGTGGAAATTTATGTCCCTTAACGTATGTCTCAGAATGTAGATGGAATGAATTCAAGATGCATTATAACATGTTAAGAAAACATAGTTTGGGATGTTTGAACTTCTTGGTTGACTTGGAGTTCTTTAAAATAATGATTGCTTTCCTAATCAAAAGTTTAGGAGAAATAAAACTCCTACTAAGTGAAGGTTTAGTAGGTTTAGTTGGTGTCTTAAAATTACGAGCTTCTCAGTGTTAAAATGTTTCTTTTTTCAACAAGAAATACCTTACATTTATTTTATTAGTGAAACTTTATTCAAAGCATATTATATTTCCATCAGTTAATATTAAGATAACTGTTGCTTTATTGATCTTGTCAAAACCCCTCCTTTCACCTGGAGTTTTATTGTTGTACACCTAAGCAGAATGTAGTGGAGTTTACATGTTATTGACCAGTCTTGGTTTATTTTGAAGTAACCTGAGCAAAGCATATTGGATGGTAAATATTTATGAAGTGTTCTAAAGAAAAAAATGTGCTGCCTTGAAAATAATCTGAAATAAATTAGACTTATATCATTTGAACACTTCTTACCAAATGATGAGCTCTTATTTGTGCCTACTTGGGTATAAATCAAATTGGGGTTTTATCAATCAAAGAGTTGGTGGTCTCTTTGCCTTTTTAAATAAATAGGAAAAAGATGACTAATTCTCTGTGAGTTGTTCAGTGTCCACATTTTTAGTAGCACTTGAGAAACATTTCTGTCTTGGGGTTGGATATTCTGTATGATCAAACTGGAATATGAACCCTGAGGTGTCTTCAGAATTCTCATTTATTATGAAGAATATTGAGAATTATCTAACCAGTTAGGGAAAGTAGTTCTGAATTACATGATATGAGTCATTCAAACATATGATAACCTTTATTGAGTCGCAGATATTTTATAATGTTTCTGTCTTACTCTTTTTTAGTTGCTGATGTACATTCACAATGAGTGGATTAGGAGAAAACCCCTTGGATCCACTGGTCCCTGATTCACGAAAACGCAAATTGCCATGTGATGCCCCAGGACAAAGGTAGGCAGTTTATCTTCTGCTGTTTCACCAAGGTCTCCTCCCCTTGCCCTTATTTTTTTGGTTTAAAGATAACATTCCAGCTTTCTGTTATTTACATTCTCTGGGTAGGTTTTTTTTTTTTTTTTTGTCTTTCTTTAAATACTATTATTTTGCTTTATATAAGTGGAGGGATAGAGTGATGATATGGATATCTTTATGATGTAATTGAAGCTTTATTGTTGATTTAGATAGAATCTAAGAGTATTTTAGAGAATATTATACTAACAGTGTGGTACTGTAAGAAGCATTTCTCAATAGAAGAGGTAGGAATTTGGAATAGATAACCGAGATTATTATAAATAAGTGTTTTTAATATCTTTTAAGAACATATTATAAGTTGATATTTTGGCATTTATGAGGCTTAATCATTCTTTTCCTGAATGAAGTTAGAAGTTTAAAAAGTAGAGATAAAATACTGAACTTTAGGCAGTGATACTCAGTAGCCATTTTAGTATCTGCCAAGGTTATTATCACTTGAATTTTAATGTGATAGTTGCAAAGTACAATCTACAGTTTGTAGTAAAACTTCATTATTAATACTTACCCCCAATTTCCAGATGATGAAACTTGAGATTAATTCTGCCCAAGGCCACTGTGTGAATTTAGATTTGCATGAATTTCTGCTGTATTGTGCTACCTCCCTCTCCGAGACAATGTTTTCATAGCTTTTATTGGCTGAATTTAGTTTATTTACACATGAAGATGGGGGTGGTGTGTAGGGACCGATTCTGCCCGCCGCTCCTTTGTGACGGATAATATTCATGTTCTTTTCCCCCACCCCTCCTCTTCCTAGTCTTACCTGCAGTGGTGAAAAGTGGAGACGGGAGCAGGAGAGTAAATATATTGAAGAGTTGGCTGAACTGATATCTGCTAATCTTAGTGATATTGACAATTTCAATGTCAAACCAGATAAGTGTGCAATTTTAAAGGAAACAGTAAGACAGATTCGACAAATAAAAGAACAAGGTAATACAAAGTAAGAAAAAGACTCAACGTCTTATAGAAGGAACTTCTTAACTGTATTTACATTTGTCTTTTTGCTACCTTGTTGCTTAGGTGGGGGCTACTACTAATTGAGGCTAGCTTCTGTGGGCCCTGGACAAATGAGTTGACCAGCTTTACTCTTTAGGAATCTATTAACGAGGAGGATTGGAAGAAGGCCGTGTTGCTCACCACATCAAATGTTAGTTCTTTCTCAGGAAGCCGTGGGGTAGTAGTGCGTTTAGTAGTGAAAGGACATGTAGGGTGTTTTTACCGTCTGCCCTCCTGGGTAACTCTGAAGTTAATTTTAACATTGGAAAACGGTAGCATTGTCTTACCAGGAAGTAATTGTGTATGTGCCTAGGCACGCGTGTGTGCGTTTGTCCGTGTCTGTTCTGGGGACTGTTTGACGGTGAATTTAATCTGTCACTGGTATATGTGGTATTTGTAGTACTGCTTTCTGTCTTTTTAGGAAAAGCTATTTCCAATGATGATGATGTTCAGAAAGCTGATGTATCTTCTACAGGACAAGGGGTTATTGATAAAGACTCCTTAGGACCACTTTTACTTCAGGCAAGTATATGGCTTTAGCTATCCTGTAAGCTTACTGATTTTTAAAAAATTGTTGAAATTTTGGTTAGGTAATGAGAACAAAAAGACATACTTCTTTTTATGAGACAGAACTCAGTATTTTGAATATGATGATAAAGTACTCTTAGTTTTACAATATATGTAACTCAGGAGGTTTGCGGGGGGGAGGGAGTGCCCCTTATAAAATGTAGTTGCAGACAGAAAGCAAACAGAAAATAAAAAGAAACAGGAAAGGAAAGGTAACACATAATGTCAAAGGTAATATTTGGGTGCTTTTTACCTCAGATTCTGTGCATTTTTGCATGATTGATCATATAGCATACTACAGTTTTATATTCTTGAGGAGTTTCAGATTTTTAAAAGAAACTTCGGTTACAATTTACATTCAGTATTGTTTTGTATTAGTTTCATGTGTATAGCATAGTGGTTAGACAATATGCTTCACAAGGTGTCCCCCTAACATCGCCCACCTGGCACCGTACACAGTTACTACAATCCTGGTGACTGTGTTCCCTGTGCTGCACTTTGCATCCCTGTGACTGTCCTGTCACTGCCAGTCTGGACTTCTCGGTTCCTTCACCTTCTTCACCCAGCCGCCCTCCCTTCTGGCGGGAATTTTTAAGACATAATGTGATTGTTTTCCAAGTAGCTGTCTTAAATAGATGTGGTTAACTTACAGCACTTACAGAGTGTTTCTCTTCTTGAGGTCCTGGCCCCAAGCCCTTCGTAAAGTTCACCTTTCAACCTTTTTGTTTCACCCGGTTTGTTCCACCTACTTGTTAGTGACCAGTTCATTTCCCTTTGTGAATTCTCCTTAAGGAATAGTGTAGTTCCTGTAGCTTGACTTGGGATCAGAGGGACGAATGGGGGGCGCTAATGATGATCGTTTTTTATTTTTAAAAGCTTTGAAAGACATACTTCTTCAAAAATCAGGTTAGATATTAATTGATTTTATGTTGACATATTTGTCTTTTTTTTAAATGTTTTTTTGAAATTTTTTAAAATCCTCACCCGAGGTTATGTTTGATTTTAGAGAGGAAAAGGGAGGGGGTGGGGAGGGAGGGGGGGGCGAGAGAGAGAGAGAGAGAAACAGAAACAGAGACATTGATGAGAGAGAGAGAGAGAGAGAGAAACAGAGGAATAGAAACATTGATGTGAGAGAGAAACATCGGTTGCCTCTCATACGTGCCCCAGCTGGGGATCGAACCCACAACCTAGGTATGTTCCCTGACAAGGAAGCAAACCCATAGCCTTCTGGTGCACGGGATGATGCTGTGACTAAGTGAGCCACCCGGCCAGGGCTGTGTTTTTATTTTTTATAGAGTCCAGTAGTAAAGGTGCTAAGGTTAGTAGAAGTGGTGCCGGGTAGTTGTTTCCAGTGAGTGTTACATCAACAGTAGTTTTGTACAATTCTACTTAGTACCAAGGCTGGTGTCTTGGTCTGCTAAGGCTGCCACCATAAAATACCACAGATTGGGTGGATTAAACCGCAGAAATTTATTTCTTGTAATTTTGGAGGTTGGAAGTCCAAGGTCAAGGTGTGAGCTGGCTTTTGTTTTTTCTTTTCTGAGACCTCTCTTTGGCTCGTGTAGATGGCTGCCTTCTCACTGTCTTCATACAGGCTTCTCTTTGTGGGTGTATATCCGTGTGTGTGTGTGTGTGTGTGTGTGTGTGTGTGTGTGTGTGTGTGTGTGTGAGAGAGAGAGAGAGAGAGAGAGTCTGTCTCTCTTTCTCTCCCTTCCTCCTTCTCCCCCTCCCTCTCTTCCTCCTTGTAAGGACACCAGCCATAGTGGATTAGAGTCCTACCCTTATGACTTCATTTAACCTTAATTACCTCCTGAAAGCCTTGTCTCTTCATTGAGGGTTAGGGGGTTCAACATACAAATTTTGGTTGGGATATCGTTCAGTCCATAATATCCAATATTAACATATCCTACTTTAGGCATTGGATGGTTTCCTGTTTGTGGTGAATCGTGATGGAAACATTGTATTTGTGTCAGAAAATGTCACACAGTACCTGCAATATAAGCAAGAAGACCTGGTTAACACAAGTGTCTACAATATCTTGCATGAAGAAGACAGAAAGGATTTCCTTAAAAACCTACCAAAATCTACAGGTAGGCCTTTAATGTGCATTTTCTTAATAAGTTGGACAATTTTTTCACGTCTTGGAAAATTGAATGTACCTTTTAGGAAGCCAAGTGATTAAATTTGCATAGAAAGGCAAATGCTTAATAGCAAAATTTTCAGATATTACCTCAGTGAATTTAGAATATGGTATACATTTCATGTGGCCAAAATAATACAGTGAGAGTTCTGTTTCGGTTGAGATTATTTCAGTGTTTTATGTATAGTAGTCTCCCCTTATTTTCAGGGGATATGTTCCAAGACCCCCAGTGGATGCCTGAAACTGTGGATAGTACCAAACCTTATGTATACTATGCTTTTTTCCTATACGTGCACACATACCTTTTTCACTTAATGAACGCATTCTATTTTATTATTATTTTTTATTTTCATCCAAGGACTTTTTTGGAGAGGGAGAGGGAGAGACAGAGATTGAGATGTAAAACAGAAACATTGACTGGTTGCCTTCTTGTATGTGCCCTGTCTGGGGATTGAACCTGCAACCTGGGTATGTTCCCTGATCGGGAATCGATTCCACGACGTTTTAGTCTTCGGGTTGATGCTTCAATTGACTGAGTCACACTGGCCAGGGCAAGGAAGCATTTTAGATCTTCTCTGTGGCGTGTCCAAATTGTCAGCATCACTACTCTCGCATTTGGGGGCCATTACTGAGTAAAGTAAGGGTTACTTGAACACCAGGACTGCTACTGGGCCACTTGACCTGATAACCAACAGAGCTATGAAGTGACCAACAGGTGGGTAGAATATACAGCATGGATATGCAGGACGAAGGGATGGCTCATGTCCCAGGTGGGGTGGGGAGGCACAGTTTAAAACTTACGAATTGTTTATTTCTGGACTTTTTCATTTAATAGTTTTGGACCATGGTCAGCCACAGGCAGCTGAAACTGGGGATGAGGGGGCCTCTGCTGTGTCGCCACCTTGCAGTGTTAGTGTGGACGTTACTGTGGAAAATGTGTGATGAGAAAACATAGCTTGAGATTTTGATGATGGTCATAGACTGAATTGACAGCTTTTAAAAAACTCCTTTCAATTTATTTTCCAAAGTTAATGGAGTTGCCTGGACAAATGAGACCCAGAGACAAAAAAGCCATACATTTAATTGCCGTATGTTAATGAAAACACCACACGACATTCTGGAAGACATAAACCCTAGTCCTGAAGTGCGCCAGAGATACGAGACCATGCAGTGCTTTGCCCTGTCTCAGCCACGAGCTATGATGGAGGAGGGGGAAGGTAAGAGTGATCTCATGTATCTGAGGTTTCCCACCTATCCGGCAAAGAGCAGTCAGATCTACAGTTTGGTAAATTCCATTGTTACAATTACTGAATTGCACGCCCTTATGTATGGAACAGACGTATTTAAGGGCTCTCTAGATCTCTTACCCGGTCGAGTTTTTGTCGTAGACCTGCAGTCCTGTATGATCTGTGTGGCTCGCCGCATTACCACGGGGGAGAGGGCATTCCCATCCAGCCCCGAGAGCTTTATTACGAGGCATGATCTTTCAGGTAAAAACTTCGTGTATATACATTTTGCTCACTTGGAAAATTTTTAGAAAAGTTAACTTTAATTTCTATAGATTGCATTGTCAGGCTACATCCACTGTAATGAATGCTTTGCATAGATTATTTCCTGTGTTTCTTTCTTTTTTATTCCTTCGCCCCCTGTTTCCTGTGTTTCTTATACAACTCTGAGACAGATTCACTAAAACCCTTGGCATTTGAGAGAAAGCACCTGGTTTTCTTTCCAAAGAGCATTTCAAGTCAGAGATTAATACTTTTTCCTCTAACTTCAAACCCATTTTTCATAAATAAATTTTCAAAGATATGGGTAATTTTAATGAGAATCATTGGGAGTAACATGACATCGACATGACATTGACATGAACTTCAATCTTGCACTGCCCTCTTTTTCCACCACGGGAGTGAAGAATTGAAGCCAGTGTAGTATGACAAGGCACAATGATGAAATTAAACACAGTGGCAACGTTTTTCTGTATTCACCTTCAGGGTCAGTCTTATGATCCTTTAAACCTAAAGGGTGATGCCAAGGCTTTATCACATATGGTGCATCTCAGAGATGAGGAAACAGGTCTGGTGACGGAGAGGTTGTGTTACTTGTCCAAGATCACGGCTGATAAGAGAATCTGCAGATGGTTCTGCCTGATCTCAGACCCTGAACTGTTTGCTTAGTGTCCGCCATGTGGATCCTAAAGAATTTGATAAAATGTAATAGGTTTAAATAAACATAACTATAGTTGTTTTATATATGTTTATATATGTACATATTTACACACATATAATAATGATATGTATACTATAAAAAATAGCTGTTTTCACAGTCATCAACCCTTTTATGCCAGGCTCAGTTACTTATCTGGAGGCTGCTTGAGATTAATTTTCACAGATATAAAAACAAAGTTATTTGTATTCTAAATTCTTAATCTGTTTGCACTGATGAGTATTCTTTCTATTTGAAAATTTTGTCTTACCTTGAGATAATCAAACCTTAGGACACCAATTTTTATGTATTATCCTTTTAGAATGGTTTGTTTGCTGCATCTGTTAGGATTTGTCAGTCTAAATTTTCTCCCTAGAAACAATACTTTACCTTTTACTGAAGATACTAAATAAAGCATCTTTACCTAACCAGTTTAGTGAGCAGAACCTTTAAAAGTTCTCACCAGTATCTTCCCTTAGTACAGACGCAAGACATGAATTATAAAAGTTGGAAGTTACCAAGCAAGAAAAAAATCACATACTTTAGTTTGGTTAACATCTGAGAGCCATCTTGCTATAGGTACAGTTGGTACCTTCCACTTGCTGTCCGGTCTTCCCGGGAGGTTTGCTTTTAGCACAATACTGTTTTTGGCCTCTGGAGAGATTTTATCCTCTGTCCCTCATGCGTTTAACATTTTTTTTTCTGAGCGTCTATTTTGTGTTTGTCGTGTGGCTTTCAGAGCCAAGTTCAGGGGAAGGGTTGAGGGTCATTCGGATTCTTAGCAGGGCACACAAGCGCTCTTCCTCGTTCTGGTGGAGTACACTCATCTCTTCTCCCTAGTCACTTTTCCTCCATGAGTGAGATTTTTATTTGTCACCATTAAAAATCCGAATTCTAAACAGATTCTTGGACAAGTGGCTCATAGTCATCAGCTTATCCAGCATTAGTGCCTTTTTAGCTTTTCCAGAACTATCTTTGGCCATGAAGCTCCATGAGTTTCTCCAATCCAAACTTGACTTTCTTCATTTTTACTTTTCTCACAAAAATATCATGGGGAGGATAAATAGATTGGCACAGCTTTTCTACATCTTTTCCACGCTGTCGGGAACCAAGCTGTTGACCACTTCTTTAGTCTTGTGTCATGATTCCTGTCATCTGGGTTTGGTGGACCTTTTGGTCCTGAGCATAAGAGATTGTTTGGATCTGAGTTTTGCACTTTTTTTTTTTTAGTACCATTTCTGCAGAAAAGAGAAAAACAGTCATTAATAGTCTTGACATCGACATAAGCTTTAGTCACAGTCTGACATTTTTTTTTCTACCATTTGCATATTTTGTCACAGAAATCCGTGTCGTGGATGTCGATCACACAGTTTGTGCCCTGGACATTGTCACTAATTATTCTGAATTTTCTAAATGCAACTTAAATATTCCGTAGGTCAGCAAGGCTCCCTTCTGTAGGACAACTCTTGAGATCGTCAGAGGCAGATTTGGTTCCTTGAGTCCTTCTGATTAGTGTTTGTCCAGTATTTCTTGTATTGAACCTAGCGGGTGCTCTCATGTCATACCAGCTATTTTTGTAAAATGGGTCAGCCACTTTTATTCTTGGCTTTTTTTGTGTGGCCACTTTGGGTAAGGAGTTTTTTCCTTGCAATCTCCCTGGTGCTGCTCAGAACTTGAGAAGGCCTGCCCAGTTTTTAAGGACTGTCTTCATGAAACCTACTTTAATTTTACAGCATTTTTGAGTCGTATGTATTTTGTTTCTACAGTGTATTTGATGTTAAGCAAAAGTTGTCGGAAACTTCCAGGTTTGTGGCCACGAGTTTTTGGTGAACCTCCTAGTTTCGGTTTTAAGTGCCAGCTGTTAGGCAGGGATTTTCTCTCGTTTCATAATTTCACAGGCAGTGTCCCCAGGTATGAACGGTTTTACTGTTGGTGTGTTTTTTTTCTCCTTTAAATGAAAATGAACCTCAGGTTATCTCGATATGTTTTCTGTACATTAAGAAAGTAAAAGGAATTGTGTTATACTTTCTTCTAGTCTATATAGCAAAACACTTTAGAGTTTCCTGTAGGACTCTGTCTTTCAAGAAGAAAGCTCTGGATGTAGCAGAAATTTTGATCAGAGAAGGTGGAACAAAGATTTAGTGCATTTTTTTTTTTTAGTGCTAAGCTGTGCAGTGTGCAACATGTAAATACTTGCAGGTTGGATTTAAATTTTTATTTTCTATTCAATAGGAAAACTTGTCAACATAGATACAAATTCACTGAGATCCTCTATGAGGCCTGGCTTTGAAGATATAATCCGAAGGTGCATCCAGAGATTTTTTAGTCTTAATGATGGGCAGTCATGGTCCCAAAAACGTCACTATCAAGAAGGTAAAGAATTTTAAGGCTAATTCTTGGTACTGTTTGTTGTTGTTGTGTTTGGTGTGCTAGAGAGCAGTGATG
>VMDR010010512.1:0-21930 GCA_007922815.1 Macrotus californicus | reverse complement strand
TTCCTGAAAAAGCTAAACCTAGAATTTTTATAAGACCTAGCAATTCCACTTCTAAAAAATCAAAACCAGGCATTCAAACAGACAGTTGTATTCCAATTTTTATTGTGATATTATTCACAATAGCTAAAAGGTAGACACAACCCAAGTGTCCTCAAGAATTGAATGGATAAGCAAAACGTGAATAGGATATTATATTTTATCCACAATGGAATATTTTTTGGCCATAACAAAATAAATATTTTGATACATAGATGAACTTTGAAAGCATTATGCTAAGTCATAAAAACAACAACAAGACATACACTACAGCATAAATATTGTGTGATTACATTTCTACGAAAGAGAGGTTGCCCAGTGCGGAGAGGAGCAGGGATGAGCCGTCGTGGGGAGATGGGCACACGGTTTCTGCCAGGAGAAAACCTTCTGAAAGAGGGCGATGCTTGCGTAGCACTGTGGATGCACGTGCCACTCCTGAATCGTGTATTTCAAATGCGTCAAATCGCTGATTGAATTATGTATATTTTATCACATTAAAATATATTATTTAAAACATCGTGTGTTAGTGATGTGTAAGTATGCTAAGACGTACCATGTATTTTCATGAACTGCAAAAAGCCTGCATTGATGCTGTTATTCAGTTACACCTTGCAAGAGACCAGGTGATTTCAAGGACTTGCGAAAGTCCTGATTTTGCTCATTGCTACATCTGGGCTGAAACATATAGACATTCAGTCACAAAGCTTTTTTCTGTAAATCGACAGAACCCAAGTAACTACAGGAAAGTGACGTAATGGATTAGACTGCGGACTCAGAGAAACGGTAAAGATCCGTAAGTAGCACAAATGCTGCAGAGATTGCATCTGCTTTATTAAATTATAGGTATTGACAGTCTTGGGCCACATTTATTCGTTCTCACCCATCCCACTGCTTTGTGGTGGGGAAACCAGGGGAACACTGGCTGGAGCAGAGCGTTTCCTGAAGATGGTGTTATGGGCACATCTCTTGCTAAGGGAAGTTCTGCGGTCACACCAGAAAACGGGTGTAAACTGAGCTTTTGCTGAGGCCAGAAGTTGAATAGTGTGGAGGTAAAACAAGGAGATAAATGTGGGTTTCAGTAGAAAGGGGTGGGTGGGGCACCAGCCTGGGGCACCAGGCTAGTTCTGGGCTGAAAGCTTTCTCACATAGCTGTTTTCAGTGTCCCAGAGGGTGTGTTAATGGACAGGCTGGACACATCCAAGGGCAGCCCCCCAGGAGGACAAGGTGAAACGTTTTGTGTTTTAGGGGGTTCCTATGAATTGAGCACCAGGTCGACCTGAAACAGCTGTGCACTTACGTTTGCCCTCCAGCTTCTCTGTCCTCAGGGCTCAGCTTCTGGAGACTGCCACCTCTCCTTGGGGGACAGGGTCCTCCCCGGAGTCCTGTTCCATCCGACTTCTCTTCCCAGGTTCATTTCACTGACAAACTACTTAGAACTGAGTCGCATCTCAGATATGCCTCCAACTACCACCGACTAGAGAGAAGTTACCTGACCTTGTCATGTTGGTTCATCTCCTGAGCAATGAAAATGATCTTATCCTAATTATTATCCTAATTATTCTAATTATTATCCTGATTATCCTAATGCTGTGTTCTTGTGATGTCTTCAAGTAAGTGGTTTATTATTCTATGATGATGTAATTTAAATGTTATTCCTTTTCCCCATTTCTTTTACAGGTAAGACGGGGAGCGAGAATCTGGGCATGACTGTACGTGAAGACACCCCCTCATGCCGATTGACTGTAAAACCTTAAACGATTGTGAATGATTATTGAAAACCAGGGTTTGGATTCAGATTTCGTGATGCTTAAAGCACATACAAGTTTACTAACAAAGAATGCAGAACAGCAACCACTAAGTTAGAAATAAAGATTTATTTAAAAAAAGAAGAAAAATCCCAAATCCCAATTAGCTGGCAATCCCGGCACACCCACGAAATCCAAAATAGCAACAGTTTAACCAGCATCAGGCCTTTCCTTGTGGTGTCACTCCACTCGATTTCATAACATTTTAAATATGGGGCATATAATGTTATTTTTAAAAGGGAGACTAGTGATTCTTTTATCATGATTGTCTTTTAAAATTATTGATACTTCAGTGATATTTCATTTATAAAACTCTCATTGTGTAGACAAAAAGGGCCACATACTGAACCCAACAGGCTCAGGGGAGGCCTGCGTGGTGGCCTTACAAACTCCGAGACCGAAAGTCACCAGACAGGAGGGTCTGAGATTAAAGTTTTCTAACTACAAGCAGTTCGTGGTGGGCAGTCAGGTCCTAGGGCAGTATCTTCCCTTAACAAAGGTCAGTCCTCACCTTAACTGAGGTTCTCTGTGGGCTTCTTGCACCTAGGATAACATGCCTTTGCAATAACAAGTAATTTCCTTTTTTCTGGACCCCTCTAAGCTCAGGCACTGCCCCAGAGTGGAGACCATAGATCCCTTCCGTGTCCCTGTTTCTGTGTTAATTGTTGACTGTTATCTATCCTGTGCCCACCTGGGTGGAAGGAGTTTTACTTTCTATCCCATCCCAGAGGTTTCTGCACCACTTTGCTTTGTCCTGCCTTCCTAACCTATCATGAGTGGGTTTCACGTAGCCCACTTACACCTCCTCTGTTGGTTGAAATGTATAAAATCAGGCGCGAGACCGCTATTTTCTGGAGCATTTTCTTAATCTGTTAAGATTTTGCTTCCAGGCCATTGTCTGGAGTTGGCTCAAATAAACTCACAAAATATAGTACAGGTTTGGATGTTTCTTGTGTTGATAATTCAATCCCTGCGATCTTTAGGATTATTCTAAAATTTGGGACAACATGGCATTCATACATCATACAATGTAATTTTACATGGTAAGATTTCAGGATTCAAGATTTCTTCCCTTGTATTCTTTATGACACAATTAGTACACATTTCGTTTTTACTCTTGCTTTTAACACACAAATTGTTATTCTTTGTTTTGGTCTGAACGGTTATCTTTTGGAGGAGTTGCGATTTCAAACATTATGCCTTTATTTGTTTCCTTTTTGACATTGTCCATTTCTTTGTGTAGATTGAGGTTTGCGACCCAGACCATCCTCCATCTGCTTGAAGAACTTCCTTTAGTTTTTCATCAGAGTAGGACTCTGTCTGTCTGCAAAGGTCTATTTCTTCTTCACTTTTCAAGAGTACTTTTCGCTGGGCAAATAATTCCAGGATAACAGATCTTTTTCATCACTTCGAAGTCTCTTGTCTTCTTACTCGCATGACACCTGATGAAAAGATTTTCTTGCTCCTCTGTAGGTATTGTGTTTCTGTCTTTTCTTACTTTCTGGAGTTTTTTCCCTTGGATTTGATGTTCAGCAGTTTCAGTATAAGGTGCCAGTATATGGGTTTTGGGGGGTTATTTATTTTCTGTGGTGTTCTCCGAGCTTCTTAGACCTGTGCTTTGGTGTCTGTCACTAATTTTGGAAAACAGTGCAACACTATGGTTGATGTTAAGAGATATATATTTGGCCTTCATTCTGGTTCAGTTCCTGACATAGCATCTGAAGCCCTAGGAGTTTCCTAAGTGTTAAGAGCTAGAAAAGTGTGTTTTGTTATGTTAATGAGGCACTTTTGGAAGGCCCCTAAATCTCTGAGGATGGGGGTGGGGGAAGTTCACCAGAGAAGCCAGCTTTGTGATTAGAGGGTGAAATACAGCATAGGGAATATGATCAGGCATATTTTAATAACTATATAAGGTGTCAGGCTGGTTCTGGAAATATCAGGGGGAACACTTTATAAAGAATATAACTGACTAATCTCTATGCTGCACATTTGAAACTAATATGAAATAATAGTGAATGTCAACTGTAATTAAAAAATAAAAAATTTATAAATAAAAAAAAAGGGTTGAAACTTTCAGCACCTTCGAGACCTCCAGGGAAGAGAGAGGGGCTGGAGATTTAATCACTAATGGCCAATGATTTAATCAATCATGCCTATGTAATGAGCCCCAAAAGGATGGGGCTCGGAGAGCTTCTGGGTTGTTGGACATGTGTGAATTTGGGGAGGGCACCCCTCTAAATACCTTCTATGCACTGCTTCCATCTGGCTGTTCTGGGGTATGCCCTTTACAATAACTGGGTAATCTAGTAAGCAAATTGTTTCTCTGAGTTCTGTGAAGGACTCTAGAAATTAATCACACCCAAGGAGAAGGTCTTTTTAACCTTCTGGCTATAGCCCCTGGGTCAGACACACAGGTAGTACAATCCGGACTGGGATTGGTTTTTGAAGTGGGGGCCAGGGCAGTCCCGTGGGGCTGAGTCCTTCACCTGTGGGATCGGACGCACTCCCCGCCCACGGACAGTGTCAGAATGGAGTTAGTTGCTTGGTGTGTAGAAAAGAACCACGCATTGTAATTGATGTCAGAATCCAATTTAGTCTTTACTTTCTTAAGAATTTCTTCCCTTTTTGCTATTTTTTTCTCAGATTCCAATTACAGAAATGTTAGGCCTTTTGGTGTTGTTACATAGCTTTTGGATGCTCTGGGTTTTGTTTTGTTTTTCCTATTCTTTTTCCCTTTTGCATTCCAGTGTGGGTAACTTATATTAATTTATCTTCAAGCTTAGTGATTTACTAGTTTACATTAAATCATCTGATGACCTTCCCAACGGTATTACTCATCTTTATTACTGTGCTTTTTATTTCTACCATTTTGATTTTAATTATTTCTTACAGTTTTCATCTTTGCTGAAATTACCAAGCCAATTCTACATTTTCCATTAGAGCATTTAATATAATATACCAGTCATAGTTATTTTTCTCCCTGTCTGATAATCCCAACATCTGTGTCATATCTGAGTCTGATAATTGTTTTGTGTCTTCTTATGTGTTTTTTTTCTTATTGTTTTGTGTGCTTCATTGTTTTTTTGCTGACGGACAGACTTGCTATTATGGGTGAGAAAACGGGACCACATACTAAACCCACAAGCTCCTGACACAGAGAGGTCTGATCGGACCACTGGGGGAGGAGCAGGGGAGGGAAGGCAAGGAGCCTTCATTCAAAAGCTGCATGATTCTGGAACAACAGCTTTCCACCTGTAGCAGCCACTTAGAACTATCAACCTAGGCTAACGTCTTCTAGCTCTTGAGTTACAGCTTTAACCAGTTAAGCCTAACAACTACGGCTGTTATTCCAAAATTGTGTAGCTTTTGAATGAAGACTCCTTTCTGTTTTCACCAAACCTCTGCCTCTGGAATTGCCTAAAGGGTGGATGTGGCAGCCGGACCCCACTTGCTGTTCGGTAGCACTCAGGGGGGCCTGCGTGGCGGCCTTACAAACTCAGAGACTGAAAGTAACCACACAGGATGGTCTGAGATGAAAGCTTAGCCAGAAGTGAGTCACGGTGGGTAGTCACGTCCTAGGCCAGTATCTTCCCTGACAAAGGTCAATCTTTACCTTAACTGAGCCTGTCTATTGTCTTTTTGCATCTAAGATAACAGCCTTTTGGAACGTCTGAGTAGTCCCTTTTTCCAGAGCAGAGAGCACGCAACCTTTCATGGTTATTTTCACGTCAGTTTTTAACGGCTAAGTATCTCGTGCCCACCCACAGATGTAAAGGAAGCTCGTGTTTACTTGTTTTACCTCGTACCCAATCCCAGAGGATTCTTTCCTTGGCTTTTTCCCACCTCTCTAATCTATAACCAATGAAGTTTATGTGACCCTCCTTGTGCCTCCTCTTTTGATTGTAATGTGTAAAATAACGTGCAAAATTGCTATTCTCTGGAGCATTTTCTCAATCCACTGAGATTTTTTCCTGGCCATTTTTGTCAGTTTGTCTCATATAAACTAAAAAAAATTCTCTACAGGTTTCTCTTGTTGACACTATCAACACAGTAAATACTCAGATAAATATTTTTCATGCTTAAAGTGAGTGAGCATGCCTTTTTCATTGCTAGATCTTTATGTGGGGGCTAATGATTCTTTGTCAAACAAGCACACAACTGCTCTGAGCTCTGGGGGCCTTCGTTACGTTCAGTTTCTGAGTGTGTCCTCTCGGTCTGGAAGCAGAGCTGAGGGGAGCGGTGCCTGCCTTGCTGGCAGGGGTCGTGGTTGGGAGGCTATAAGGTTTCCGCCTGGGACGCAGGTTCTGGAGCTGCGGGGGGTTGTTTGCACAACTTATGAATGTGCAGGGTTCCACTGAATAGTAACGTGCAAATGGGTGAAATGACAGATTTTAGCTCGTACTGTACCACAACAAAATAGTGATTTAAGAAATATATATAAATGTATATATATATGTTTAAAAAGCCTCAGTTTTGTCCCTTTTGGATTATGCTTGATTCTCTGTTGAATTTGTCTGTGTCACAATTACACGATGCAATCAGTGTTGTCCCCTGTGGAGGGGCGTGCAGCTGGCACTCCCAGCAGCAGGACTCTGGGACTGGCAGTGTTCATCAGGTGACCGGAGGGTGGGGGCCCCTCCGTCTGCGGGCTGCCGATCCCACCGAGGGGCCGACCCCATACTCCCTCTGTCTCGGAGTTCTGCTGGGGGGTTCTGAGTCTCAAGACTGTCTCTATTTCTTCAGATATTACTCTGAGTGTCTGGTTTTGTATTATCTTGCAGAATTCTTTTTTGCGTGTCCATGATTTTGACCGTCAGAGATTTTATTTTCTGCTGTGATATTAGAATTTGTGACACATGGTTTTGTCAGTTTCCTTCATTTTACTTTACGCTTTTTTGCTTCCACTGGAACACTTCCTTCCTGTCAATTTTGACTGTTGTGATGGACTAATAACTCTGAAAATGCACACAAATAACTTGAAAATGAATATAACCAAGAGTAATGTACTATCCAAATTACTGTTATTTTGTTTTGAGCTTTATGACTGTATAATCAGATTGTTCTCATGCTGCAAACACAACCCTTTAGTACGTGTGAACGGATACATAGATAGATAAATAGATGTAGGGACAATTATAGAGACAGACTCTTTTCTGGGTTCCTGAAGGTCTTTTTTTTTCTTTCGGCTTTATTGAGGTGTAAGTGACAAATAAAATTGGAATATATTTAAAGTGTAAAACCTGATTATACGTGTGTGTGCGCATGTGTGTGTGTGCGTGCATATATATACATAAATGATTAATACAATCAAGCTAATCAGCACACCCGTAAGCGCTCACACAGTTATTTTGGGGGGCAATGGTAAAACTCATAGGACCTATAGACAGATTTTCCCAGGCTGCTTTGCTGCACGAATCGATGTTGCATCCCATTTCAGCTGAGCCAGCAAATGCGTCTCCAACGTGTGATTTGATATGCTGATCTGCATAAATCACATGACTTCTGTGGACATACTATCTGAAGGTAGTTTTACTGGGAGGTTTGTGTCCTTGTGTTCCAAGGAATTCTGGCAAAGTCTATTTGTTGTTATGCGCATGAAGAGAAGAATTTAAAAGGCGATACATTCATAGTTGTGTATGCTGTAACACAAAGTTACTGCTGTTGTGGAAGTTTGCACAGCGTGTATGCACTTCAGGTCTTGTTTCCCCCCTAGGTGAGCACTCCTGGTGGCATGTGTGATAGGGCATCTTCATGTCACTAGCACATCTGGCCTGTCCCCTTGCTGTCTCCTCTCAGCCCCGGGGCTGGGCGGGGGGTGGGGGGTTCCGCACAGCAGGGGGCAGGAGTGGCTTCGCACTGGCTCAGTGGCAAGAACATAAAATATACAGAAAGTGGACGGCGAACCACAGATAAACACCACCCTTAAACCAAATCGAAGTTATCCCCAACTCAGCTTCCCCTTCGCGGGGTCCCAGGCTGCTGGGACACTTCTCACACTGTGCATGAGAGCAAGTTCACTGGAGGCAAGGCCGTTGAATGCGGACAGTTGTCTTAACAAATTACAGTCAACATGAGCCACTTCCTCACTTTGCACAAAAGGTAACCTTGTGTACATACAGAGTCCCCACAGCTTTGACAGGGGATCAGGCACGTGATACTCTGAATCTTGTTTCATTTGACCCAGGTAAGTGCACTTTTGTTAAAAACAGTCTCATAGAAACACTCATTTTTCTGCTTATTGATAAGTCTGCTGTGGCTAATATTAAGTTCAGAACACCATGGTGGGGTGACAGTTGTAGCTCTTCTTAGAGTGAGTCAGGTGATCGCTTCAGATTTCTTCCTGCAGGTGTGACTCTCCACATCTCTGGGCTGTCACTGGCCTGCCCCAGCCAGGACAGCACCCCTGTGTGGCCTAGTCCTCTGCCCAGGCACCAGTCAGGGGCCGTGGGCCTTCCCCTTCCTCTCAACTGTAGGAAGTACGCCTGCCTGGCATGTCACAGACAGTTACAGAGGATGGAGACACTGGGCAATCTGCCGGGTGGATTAAGGACAGGGGGTGTAGGTCAGGAATCCAGAGCAATGCAGAAGTTTTGGTAAGCCTCGCAGTAGGTGAGCTGGGCTGCTCCTGGGGTGGGGGTGGGTGGGAGGTGTCTCCTCCATCCGGTTGCTGACCTGTGTCCCTCGGGGCTGTGGTCAGTCAGCGGGTGGGAGGTGGCTGCTGTCGGAGCAGGCTGTGCCTGACTCAGGCGATACAGGCATGGCCGCTGGAGTTAGATTCGCTCACTCCTGCAATAACCAGTTGTTATGTGTACACTTTGACAAATGATAGTAATTTCTAAGTTTTTGATTTACTGCTTTAACAAGTTCGCTTATTTTGTATGTATGTAGACATATAGATACATTAATCATATATCATTATTATTAATGTAATATAAAAGATATGCTTTTTAACTTGTAAAATCCTGAAAATATATGTTCTTAATTTTAAAATTTTAAGATTAGAGTTTAGCACCCACTCTTAATTATCTTAATTTCTTATTAAACACTTTTCTTCTTTTTATGATATAATTGAATTATGATATATGGTACCGTGAAAGCTGTAGATCTACCTTCAGCGCTTCAATATCTTCTAAAAAATGTCCATAGCAGAATGTGTAACTCACACTTTATTTGCAGCAAATTGACTGAGCCACCCCATGCCTCAGGATAATCTATCATGATGCATATTCAAACAAAGAGATATTTGATGACTTGTTATTCTTTACACTTCAACTATTTTTAAAACAAAAGAAGACCTCCCCAAAGTTCAGCTGGCATGTTATCTGATTAGCAATACTAAGGTGGGAAAAAGGGCAGGCGTCCAAAACCAGGGTGGCAGAGGCTTACAGTCACCTGTTCACGAAGCCAAAGAGCTGAAGTGGTTGGTGCTGCAGAGGCAACAACGTTCTGGTGGAGCCCTGCGCGGCCCTGCAGGGGCGCGGCTCACGGAAACGGGGTGTAGGCATCACGTTCCCACTTTTCAGGTAGGGCGCTTGGCCCCGAGCGGTGGGTAGCATGCCCCGTGCTCCAATAAGCTGGTGGGAGGGCACAAGCGCTCACCCCAGCCCCACCCTCCCCTCTGCCACTCCCTTCAATACTGCTAGCTCACAGAGTCTGGAGCCTTAAACACTGCAACCCATTAGTATGCAATCCGTTCTTATAAAGATTCTAGCCGAACAAAACCATAAAGTGGTGTGTTTCTACATGTGCCTAAACCCTACGTCCAGCACACGTTTCACATGAGGGTTCTACCACATTTGGTCACGTCAGTGAACGCTTGCTTCTTTGATTACTAACCTATCAGATATTGAAGAATTTAAGACTATTTTTAAGGCAATTTTAGGTCTACAACAAAATTGAAAGGGAGGAGCAGACGTTTGTCATGTACCCCTCGCCCCTGCACATGTGTAACCTCCCTCAGTGTTTGTTGCTCGCCGGGTTGTACATTTCCTACCAGGGATGGACCGGTATTGAACCAGTGTCACTCGCCCAAGCCCTCGGCTCACATTAGCGCTCACTCTGAGTGGTGGGGAGTGTTTGGATGCTGTATATGGGAATGTCTCTGTCGTTACTAACCTAAAATTAATTCTTTTATTATCTCCGTAATTTGGCCTTTTCTAGAAGGTCCTATAATTGAAATCTTCAATATTGTTTTTAAAAATGAGCATACTGCATTCCTCACGCTGACCTTTGTCCCTCTTTCTCCTCTTTCAGATAAATATTCTGAGTCCTTTGCTCACTGATGTTTTATTCCCAAAACTATCTAAATGTGCACTTAATTCAGGCAATTGATAACAACCTTAAAGTCTGGGTGAAGATGCCCTGGCTGGGTGGCTCAGCTGGTTGGAGCATCATCCCATAAGCCAAAAGGATATGGGCTCGATCCCTGGTTGGGGCGTGTGTGGGAGACAAACCGATTGATGCTTCTCTCTCATCAGTGTTTCTCCTTCTCCCTCTGTCCCTTCCTCTCTCTCTAAAATAAATAAAAACATACCCTTGGGTGAAGATTAAAAAATAAATGAACAAATGAAGTTTGGGTGCAGAGGGAAGCCTGAGGGTTGCTGTGTGCATGTCCCCCCATGTGCCCCCAGCCCTCTCCCTGATCACCGTGAGGGGGGTGTCAGGCTTCACTGACGCCTCTGACAGTTTCTCTGGTGTAGAGAATGGAATCCACCCGGAAATTCTTGAAGTGCTTCTCAAAAGTGAAAGCTGACATCCGCCTACAATTCTAACAGGGCTGTGAATATGCATACTTGCTATTCACAGGCATTTTAAACATTATCTCTAAGACTCAGAACATGGTGTGCCTTCCACTATATCATTGAACACGAATGCATGGTTTTAATAAATCTGCCCACACTTGCTGTTGTTTACATCTTAGCCGTGCCCGAGAAATGCAGTTGTCTATTTATAATATTTCCTGAAATTTTAAGACCAGATAATTCCAAAATAGCTACAAGTTTCTGGGTTGGGAAAAACAGATTAAGAAGCACAGCGCAGGAAGCAATACTGATTGGCTTCCTGCTTTATGTTACAACTATTTTTAGTGATGGTTTCTATGTTCTTTGAAGGCACGGTTTGGGGGTCTGTCTCCTGATGCGTGGTGAGTCCTTGGATGGAAGTTATGGCAGGAAAAGAGAAGTTGCTGATTACCATGATCGTTAAACCCTTACTAATTTGCGTTTCAGGTGAAGGGGTTGAGAAGAAGGCCAAAGGGAACTAATGAAAGGCGAGATGAGTGGAAGAGTGGAATCCAGGTCATCGTCATAAATATTTAGCGACAGTGAAAATAGCCACTCATTGCTGTGTGTATAATCACTGCATGTGCTGATGTTGATGCAGTTGCTTTGATCTGAATCCATGCATAGATGAGTGTGGATATTTTCATCCACGGGCTCTTCGTAACATGTCCCAGGCTCCCTATAAAGTGCTCCTTCTGTAGTACCTCCAAGCAGAGAGAGACCTTTGAGGGTGCATTGATGCATAGCAGCACATGCAGCCAGTCACTAAATACATCTTTTAACATTTTTACCATATTTTGAACCAAACCTAGAAATTTAGGACATCTGAAAAAACATTCAAGTCTCTCCTGTCCCCGGTTGTCAACTTCATCAAAGACATTGAGTTACTACAATTATTCCTTCTCATTATACATACTGTCACGAGCAGTTAGTTCACTCATTGACCCCAGATAAAGTTCCACAAGCTAATGGCATGCCGGATATGGCAGCACTGTCATAAAACGAGTCTCCCAGAAATAGATACAGTTGTCACTGTGCTCTGTTCTTAAACACTCAAATACATTTTAAGATTTTCTCTGAATCCATTTTTTAAAGAGATTTCTGCTTTGATGGTCAGGTCATTTTCCAAAATGGCTCATAGAGCCTGAGATGTCTTTACTCATTTTTAAGAGGCACTATTGGGGAACAACAAGGTAGCCAGTCTCCTTATCACATAATAAACAGACGGGATAGCGCAATCCCGAGGTCACCAGACAATGTAAGAATATTAATGTTTGTTTCCCCATTTACAACTTTTGTCTTTTATCATGGTTTTTGGGGGTAGCAAAATGCCACTAATATGGTTCATACATCTACTAATTCATGTTTATATTCCAAGAATAATTCCAAATTAAAAAAAAATGGCTTGGGCGGGTAGTTCAATTGGTTAGAGCATCATCCCAAAATGTCAAGGTTATGGGTTCAATCCCCATCAGGGCACATACAAGAATCAACCAAAGAATGTATAAATAAATGGAACAGTGAATTGATGTTTCTCTCTCTCTCTAAAAAAATGAATAAAAAATAAAAATATAATTTTTGATTGAAGATAAAAGTGGCCTCTTCATCTTCACAGAACATAAGAACAGATGCACAGATCAGTGGAACAGACTCCAGAGCCCAGAGACAAACCTGCGCCTTAATATTCAGGTGATATTTGTCAGAGGAAGCAGGCACATAAGTGGGATAAAGACAGTTTATTCAGTAAATGGTGTTGGGAAAACCGGACAGATACATGCAGAAAAATGAAACTAGATCATCTTTTTACACCACACACAAGAATAGATTCAAAATGAGTTAAAGACTTAAATGTTAGACCTGAAACCACAACATTTCTAGAAGAAAACAGGCAGTGAAGTCTCAGACGTTGCTCATTGCAATATTTTTTTCTGCTATATCTCCTCAGGCAAAGGAAACACAAGAAAAAATAAACAGATGGGGTTACTTCATTTTCACAGAAAATACTTGCAGCTAACACTTAATTCTGTCTCAATTCCTCTAACATTTGAGTAATTGGTAAAGAACAATACAGTGAAGCATTTCCCTTGAGAGCCATTGACATTTTGCACTCAGCTGAGTAGTCCTAATAATTCCATACCAATTCCTGTCAATGAACAGTTGTGCTGGAAAAGGAATACATAGTCAGCTGTAAGGTCACTTCCACGTGGCATTTGAGAGTTTTCACATCACGAAACAACTTCACATCCCTTTTATCTTTACACTCTGTCTATTGACAGACAACAAAACTCTCACAGATAAGGATCCTGAGAAATGTTTAGTGGACTGTCTAAGATGACATAGGAACTCAGTGACTTGGGGAGGCTTTATAAGATTTAATTTTGTTTATTTAACCCGATCAAACAGTTGTGTGGAAATGCACAGGAAAATCCCAAGTTCTGTACAATTGTGTCTTCCCATCCTTTTCTCTCCCCTCCCCTTAGAAGTAATGCTTACAGACTCCATCGCTCTAATCTTTAAAGCCATGGAGGGGCGTTTACTTTTGTCCTTCCAGGAACTTTTCCGACTGACCTGACTCGCGCAAAGTGAAGAAACAGCAGCAACCAAGCCAATTGCGCTCCAAGTGCTCACGCCCCAGGATTTCTGTAGCAAATCAAAACTGGCCTGGGGACGCTGGCGTGACTGAGAAGGACCTGCCGTGGTGCACTGCTGTCTAGCTCTGAGGTTAGCAGACCAGAGACCAGACGGGAAACCGGGGTGACAAGTTTGGCGACCTTAACGCATCGTTTTGCAAGGCTCGGAAAGGCACCAGGAGCCTCAGAGTAAGACCCGGACACTGTGATAAAGCCTGACTAGGATGTCGTGCTGATTGAAAATGGCTGCATATGGAAAATCAGAGACGTGTGCTTGGTAAAAGAAGGTATGAGGGAGGGGAACATGTTTTTATTGAAGGAAAGAGAGTAACTTTGCCCTAGAGTAAAATGATTTTTCCAGAATAAAAAGGAAAAAGAGAAGACGAGAGCAGATTGGTGGAAGCTGCAGAGGCTCTGGGAGTATGTGAACAAATGGAGCAAAATGAACACAGCAGAGAGGGGCTCTGGGTAGAGCCCAGAGGGGCAGTGGGACAGGAGCAGGAACCACCCGTGTCAGGACTTGTGGGACACAGTAAGAAGGTGGGACTTGTTTTAAGTGCAGAGTTCTAAGCAAGGGTACCTAAGCCCCTCACTTGTTTGATGATCCCTCGAGTAGCTGCATGTAGAATAATCTGGATGAGGCAAGTTAGCACGTGATTACCCTCTAGAGCAGCGATTACTTAGGGGCTTTCTGAAAATCCACAGTCTGACTCAGCAGGTCCAGAAGAGGGTTCAAGAGTCTGCATCTCCAGTAAAGCTTCAGCTGATGCCACGCCTGGCATTCTGGGGGCCACGTTTTGCCGAGTGAAGTGGTGACGGTGGCAATAGAAAAAAATTTCTCAGAAGCACTACTTTTCCTGTCTATTGAGATAAAAGCAGATGATATTTTCCTAAAATACCTTTTCAGTCAAGACGGAGTGATTTGATTTCCTCCATGCTTTTGTTTAAGAGATTCTGTGTATGATATCAAAAAGGGAGAAAGATAAATTTCCTGTCTCGTAGGCAGTATTATTTTTCTTTTTTGGTGGCATGGAAAAGAGGGCACAGTCATTTGTCTGGTTTTGTTCATGTTTATCTAAAATTTTGGAATTAAAGCATAGCTTTTATTTTTTTAATCTTCTCATGCTACATCAAAATGTTCACGTGGCAGTCTGCCAAGGCGGGGATCGTTCCTTGTGCATTTTAAACAACTACTTTTAAAATCTCTGTAGCTGATAAATGGTTGTATATATGAGCATCTCATCTACATGACTGAGTTCCCTTTATGGAAAAGTAACTGTGTTTCCTCAAAACACATGACTTTAGTAATATTATTGAGTGCATATTATGCAATTGTGAAATATTTGAGGAATGCCATTAAAATAAGTCCTGTGTTTAATTTAAATATGTTTTGATCACTACATTGTCACCATATTAATAAGTAGCAGTGTATGTGGTGGCTAAGTGGGTCAATGTGAGGATAAAATACACATACATGTGTGTATCTATATACACACACGACATTCAGAACAGAATTGTTGCCATGGTAACTCCATAATTATTTGCTGTATTCATTACTTTAACAGTTTGAGTCTATGATCCTATTTAAGAAGATATCTAACTTTTACCTTTTAATATTTGCTATAAATAAAATGTTATAAATAATATTTGTTATAAATAAAATGCCACACTACAGGAAAATGTTTACTACAGCTTAAAAACAGTATTTGAACGATTACTGTTTAATGTTGATTTTGGTAGCTTAGCCATATATTTTTCCCAAATTCGTTCAAGGCCAGCAGCAGCAAACACTGCTTTGTTTACTCACCATATAAAAAATACAAAGTTATCTGCAACAGTTATTCAGAAGTTTTGGTAATAAATACGTTTTGCATTTTTCTATGCAATTTTACTTTTTACTATGGAATCTGAAAACAGTGATGGAAATTGCTCTGGACTGCATGTATTTACATTAATGAATCACAGTGGAGTTTTATTTTTAAAGGTCCAGAGAGAGAGTCGGGAAGCCCCTAACCCGTGGATTAAAGTGTCATTTGAAAGTGACCATTTCATTTTCTCATGCTGGCTGAAGTTTCTCCAATGACACATTCAGTTAACTTTCCTTTTAACACCTAGAGAGGAGGAGAGGGCGGTACCAGGAAGGGATCAAGGAGAGGGAGGGCCCCTTGGTGAGAAGGGAGGAAAAGCAGGCAGGCTGCAAGGTGGGTGTCTGGGCTGCTGTGAGCAGCACAGGCTGCAGGAGGCCAGGGCTGGGCAGGCAGAAGACACAGGGAGAGGGTTCAGCTGCTGGGGGGTACTAGCTGAGGGTCAGAGACCAGGGTGCTTATCACCCTGCCGTTAAGTGCATAGGTGTTGTGAGGATAATTGCTGGAGCTCTCTGAGGCCTGATTGGCTCAGGTATAAAATGAAGGAGTCGGATTCCACCATCTCACACGGTGCCTTCCCTGTCCACCATCCTCCCAGCCCCGCGGTTCCGCTGGGGCTGCAGTGTAGCGACCCCCAGCAGTGAGCTCAGGGGCACAGGGTTCCAGGTGTGTGGAAACATCTTCACACGCTCTGGCCTGACTGTGTGTGGCTGGGAAGGCCAGAGGCTGACGGATCACAGCGCTGAGAAGTATGGTGGCAGTGTCGAGAAGACAGCCGGTCCAATTTCAGAGCCAAGTCAGGAACGAGGAAAGGCATTCAGAGCACAGTGCCAGCGCTACAAAAACCCACGTTGTGCTGAAATGGGATAATGACCCCCGAATTCGAGTTACGTTTTCAAGTCACAATTGAGCCTACAGATCTTAGTCAATACCGCCACATTTTAAATGATTTCAAACAGATTATGAAGAGTGCCTCAGCTGTTAACCGTCCTCACTCTGGCTCCTGCCATATGCGTGTGTATAACTACCTCACAAGCCTTTCTCTGAGCCATACGAGCAAGTTACAGTCCTGATATCCTGTTAGCCTCATTATCTAACTCTCCCAGTTAGGAGTGATCACTGACGTGACATTATTTTCCAATGCACAGATGCCATTTAAATGTCACCAACTATTCCAGCGAAATCTGTTTTCTTTCTGGCTCAGAATTCCATCCAGAGCACTGTTGCTTCACCTGCCATGCCCCTTCCATTTTCTCCTAACCAAAGGGCTGTCTCTGTCTCTCTGTGTCCCTACGCCTCCCAGTTTTAAAGAATACATATCTTACAGATTGCAGGTGACCCTGAGTCTGGGACCCCTGAGATCTCCTCATTACTAGACTGAAGACCCATTTTCCTGGCAGGGAAACCAGGCAGCCATGTAGTCTCCTCCCCGTGCTTCCCACTAATGGGAGGCTCAGCTTCAACACGTGGTCACCTGCTCCTAACCAGGTTTCTCCACATAGCCACTTTCTTCCCCACCTTCTGTCACTGATATATTCAGTTTATGGGGAGACAGTCAGGGACTCTGTCCATGCCCTTTTCCCCGTCAAACCACCACCATCAGCTCAGCCTCCGTGGACACAACCTCCTGAATCAGTCACCACAATGATAAGGCCCATGGAGTGTTTCTGGGTCAGCAGTTTCTGTACCATTTATTACTAGCATCCTACTGTACGGGAAAGCTTTTTCTTCCCCCCAGTTATTTGCTGATTCGTTCATTTAGTTCTATCAGTGTAGATGGAGATATTCCAACTTTTATTTCTTGGGTTACATTCTCTCCCTACTATCATCTATTCTGAGGGTGCAATTTTCATAACATTTGACCAGTGAGTCTCTAAGGTGGCCTTGTGACATGTCCTTATCATTCCTTGAGAATTTTCTTACTTTATGGCACAATAAGATCTTCCAAGAGAACTTGAACTTCCCACGCCCTACCCTGGAATCGATAGTTTCTCCAAAGAGTCTTGGTTCCTTCAACGCAGAGTTTCATTCAGAAACCAAGAACTTGTACTTGTTGTGCTCTTTGTTACTGAAGTGTCTGTGCTTCTAGGCCTACTCAGTGGACGGAACCAGAAAATACATGTGTATACACATGCACACACACGTGCACACATCCCTGATGCCAGCTATACAGGAGACAGAGACAGCGATGCAGGTACGGGTTTAGGTATGTTTTAACCCTGAGTGTATCAGAATACTTCCAATTTCAGCCCATCATGTCATGATTCTTCTTGGCCTTGTCTGTAAACACCTTCTCCAACAGTAGTGAGCTTGACTTTCATTATTATTTTCTGTATATTGACTCACGTGATATACGTCCTTGCTTATGTTCTCGTGCCAAGCCGATTTCCTCTCCACCCAGTACTCCACACCCTTGGACACCGTGGGCCAGCCAGCCTCCAGGTAGAACACCTGTCTTCATCTCCTGGCCCTGTGGACACCTGGCTGTCACTCCCCTGTGTGGAAAGCGAAGGACCACTACATGTGAAAATGAGCGATGACTACGTTTCCCACGGACCCGACGCTCTGAGCCAACCAGAGGCTGGCAGGTGGCTATAGCACCGTGTGCCACACGGCTTCCTGTGTTCAGTTGGTAGCTAATAATTATGGCTTTGTGGAGTCAGAGCACCACTCTCCGTAAAAACTAAACAACGCGGCTATGAGGAGTGTCTTCAAGGGTTGTGGCTGGGAGAAGCCTACTTCTGTCACTGTAGGGGAGGGGCTGGTCCCTCTGCTCCCCACCCCTTGTCACACACCACGAAACACTAACCCCTGTCCTTACTCCATTCAGAGAGAAGGGCCATTATGGTCCCACTTAATCACTTCCTACGTCGGTGCCATTTTCTCACTTAAGTGAAAGGGCAGGATTAAATGATTTTTCAAGTTTCTTTACCATGCTCTCACATTTGCACCTCTCCAATGTTTGTGAGCAATCTGGAGGGGAACAGCATAAACATGCCCCTATTTTACTGGCCTCCACATTTCAATCAGAGACAGGAGGACACTACCCAGTCTCCCCTTCAGAATAAAAATGGTGTTAGAGTTTGCTTAGATATGTTTTCTAATACAACTCTTTTTTGAGATTCCCGATTTGTCTGTCATTTTGCTATTTGAAGACACTAGACATAGAAGACTCCGTCCTTGTCCCTGAAGGAGAGTGTGGTCTAGTCGGAGGAGAGCCTGTGAGTCCGAATGTGATAAGAGGTAAAGTCCTAACAGAAGGGACAAGGCAAGCATGAACTGGGGGTGTATTCTAGGTATGTGTGGGTGGAGAAGAGTCTATCCCTTGAATGTTACTTATTTAAAATATCAACAATCATGTAGAGACTTGTTATTTAAACAAAGTTAGGGGAAATTCAGCAAAGGCAGAACATGTTGCCGTTGATTTTCCGTTTATTCCTTGTGCTCTTTCTAAAGCCCCAATCAATTTCTTTAAAAGGTGCCTGCTCTTCCCTTATCCTCTTAATGGAAACAGTACTAGTGGTGCCTGGTCTGTAGGAGAACTGACAGTCACCATGGTGGGGTGTTCACTGTGGCCCAGGAGACGACAGGACCCTTGGTCCTGTGTGCAATGGGGAGAGCCTCAGTAGCCTCTCAGGTTGTTCCTGTGGCATAGTGAATTACAGTGTAAGTATATAAATTTTAAGAATATTTTGGTCAAACATGTATTTTTCTTGCTCTAAATTATCTAGCAATACCAAGAACCCATAGATACTAAAAAAAGGGGTAATTGGTACAATTCTAATTTGTCCTAATTAGCCACTCTGGAATCCTCATGATTTTAGATATTATAAGTGAATAAAAAACTTGATAAATATGATTTATTCAACTGTATTAAGAATGTACACCTAAGTAAAATACCTAGTTCTTTTGATTTGAGATGAAAGTATGTCAATTCTTTGTAGTAACCTTCAAGATGAGAAGAAATCTGACTTCCTGTATGGAATGTGTTGATGTGCTGTGTCTTGGTCACATAAAATGTGGGTTTTTACAGGGAAATGCCTGCACATTGTTTCTAAGGTGATGTTCAATGGCATAACTCCAAGGGTCAGGGCCTGGGAAAAACACAGGGCATCAAAGGCAAATGGTTAAAAATGCCGCCCCCCACCTACTAGAGGACCCCAAGATTCTGACTCAGGTTTACGGAAGACTGGGCTGGTGGGAGCAGGACCTCCAGGCTAGCGTTTCTGGGGTGACCAAAGTTGGAAGGACTCTGAAACATGGGCAATCTTTACCTCTTTTCATTTAGGTCTCTGGTCTGATCCTATGAGGAAAGCTTTCTTTACTTTTTATTTTTAAAACAACCCTGTACCTCTGGACTAACATTGAAGTGACTTGTACCAGGATCTAGACAGACTTTGCAGGGAAATATGATGTGCCACTTTCCCAGGGCAGAAGGAAGGGCGTTCAGATCGAATGTTCACACACACACACACACACACACACACACACACACACACACACCTTCCTGGGGAATGTTCCTTGCAGACGCACTTGTACTTGTTGGTCCTTATTGAACGTGTGCATGATGTTTATTCAATACTCTATCAGTGACAGGCAAGGTATTGATGGCATCACCAAGGGACCGAGATTAAGTTCACATCACTTATAATTCCTTAAAAAAAATCAGGCAGCAGTAACCATGAAGCACTTTATTAACACGGAGAAACTGAGAATATGCTTTGATTCTAATTGTACTGATTTTGTCTAGAGTTCATCGATTTTGTTCAGCACACTGCTTCTGTAAATGGAACGGAAACAGAATTATGAATTCAAATTACTGACATAATGAAAAGTCATTTGTATCCCTTTTTATGAGTGGAACTGACACCCGGTGAACAAGAGCAGCTCATATCATTCTAGAGGTTGGGAGGCAGGTCCTCATTAACCATCTGTCAACCGGGGAATATTACCAATCAGGGGGTGAAATTCAATAAAACTGACAGCTCAGGACCTACTTTAACCAGGATAAACAACAGCATTTTAGACACGAAGAACTGTGAGTTTCTTATTTAAAGGGCTCTGAAAGGGTTGGAGTTACTGGTGGTTCAACAATACTGGCAGTGAGCTTGGCACTGCTGCACTGGAGACGGCAGAGCCCACAGGTCCGGAGCGGGCTGAGCAGTGGAGGAGCTGGAGCGTGCTCAGGGCTCATGGTGTCTTTCTTCCCCACGTCGGCTGGCTGGGTTGCACAGGGCAAAATAAATATTCTGCGTGCTCCCTCTCAGTCTGATGCCCTCGCCCTGAATGTGATCTGGGAATTACATTTGAAACTACCCCCCCCCCCCACTCCTCTTGCTTCCTATCCTGAGTGTTCTGGGTGTAGATGGAAGACCTTAGAGATCTAACCTGAATTCCTAAGTCCAAGTATCTCTTCCAAGGAAGACCTTTTGGGAGATTTAGCCGTCGGAGTTCTGGCAGGACACACAGGACACAGGGAGGTCAGGGTCTGAAGATAGCTAATAACGGGAGGGTTGGCAGAGGCACACGCAGGGTGCTGAGGCACCCAGACAGCGCTGTGGGCACTGGGAGCCCATTTCCTCTCCTTGGTCCTTAGGAGGAAAAAGCTAGCACCCTGGAGAAGTGGCTGCTGCCAGGTCAGGCAAAACATCAGGGAGAAACACCCAGAATTCTGCCTCCTCCCACCATGCAGCTCTTGCTGGCACTTCTCATTGGCTGAACTTGGTCAGAAGTAGGAGGGTGATGGAGCCCATGCAGGATTCTGGGGACATAGTGGGGAGAGAAGTGCCAAGAAGGCACGTGATGAGGAGACAGTGAGACCGTAAGCACTGCAGATGGGACAGGACACATTGGACAGAAGAGAGAGGAGCCCAAGTGGCCCTTTCAGACCCTGACCTAAAGGTAAGCTTACCTGGTTGGGACACAATAAATGTCTGTCCAGGCCTTTCTCTTTGGCCTGTGTGAAGGTATTATTTTCATTCTGAGGTTTACAAAGTCAGCAAAAGGTTCATGGAGAAGAATTAGACCCCCATGAAAGGACCGCACATACTAGTTGGGACAGTTTAGCTACCTTTCCAATCACCCATTTCCTTTCCAGCACAAACAGAACAAGGTTCAATCTAGGAAGCTGGGGAAAGTGTCATCAAGTCATTGCTGAACATAGAAGGGCTTTTGGGAAAATTCAACTAGTCCCAAGGTTAGTTTGGTGGGGACACGGGGTTGGGGAAATGTGGAGACTCTTGACTGTGCATGGGAGCCTGGGTTCCTCTTTAGTCATTCAATCCCAGGTTGACTTGTGGATAAGACCGTCCAGGTGGAGGGTCTAAGGTTGATTGAACAGCCTTCCTGTCCTCGTCAGGACTGGCTCACCACCAGGGCAGCGTTAAGTCTGGAGGCAAAAGTCACCAGGTACTGTGGCTGTCGGTGGCTGAGATGCACAGCCACCGACAGTCCCGAGGCACATTGGAGCAGCTGGACGAGTTAGGTTTCTGCGGCACTGGCTACTTGTAGAGGATGAGGCTTTGCAGTGAAACAGTCCTAGTAAAAATGGCAGTCTCAATTCAAAGCACTCAAACTTCCTCAGCATTTTTGAATAATTTTCTTATCTTGACCTCTGAAGATAAAATAAAAGATAATTTTGTTAATATACCTCAGTGACAATGGCATAGGATTGCTGACCTAGATACTACAATTCTAGAGTTTTACTAATCTATCCCTGGAGAGTCAAGATAACATTGTTTTAATTGTAAAATTATATTCTATATGAAAATATTTTAAAATCAGAAAGTACAGCATAAAATAACTCAATGCTATC
>VMDR010010511.1:0-30644 GCA_007922815.1 Macrotus californicus | reverse complement strand
ATAAGGCTGAGAAGCTAAATTTCCGTATTCTAATTCAACACCCCCCTTTCAAGTATAAATTTGATACAAATATATACTTTCAAAAAAAGCTCATACTGTAATGCAATGTTATATGCAAATTATTTAGATTTGTTCGAGTTTGCACGTCTTTTCCCCCTCCATGCTCTGTTTTAGATCTCATGTTAAAATAAATGAAAACTATTAATTTATGAAGTAGACAATTTAGACTTCAAAATTACACCACAACACGACCTATATTATTGGGGAATATTTTCTTTTCCCTAGGGGAAGAAAATTTCCTTACTGCAAAACTTAGTTCTATATCCGTGTACCTAACACAGTGACTGGAATATGTATTTGGTTATATTTGTGGAATAAATGGCTTCCATACACAAAACATAAATATTTAGTAATCTTCTTAGTCAAGTTCTCTACGTGGAAATAATTCTAACTTCTGCGTAAGAAATGAATTAGAGTTCTTAAGGAAAAGTCACACATTTTTGGCTTATCTCTGGTATCTTTTGACTCGTAAACAAAGGCACTATCCATAAGGCCAAACCTGACCCCTGCTGAAGACCTCTGAGAGACTGCAAGACTTGAAGAGTTTATCCATAACTAGCATCGATGTTTGTATATCATTCTGATGACTGTGGGCTCACAGGGAGGCCAAGGGAGGCCACATCCTAGTGACGGTGTCCAAATTCTTGTCACCACGCAGGAAAAAAAAATCAAGATCGAGACAGATTCAGCAAAACACAGCAAATTTATTAAGGTGACAGTACATACTCAAGGAGGAGGCGAGCGCGGGCGAACTCAGGAAGTGAGTCGTACCAAGGGGTCTGGGTGGGGTTTCTATCAGCTACCTGCAAGGGGAGGGAATGGGGGTGGCTCGCGGTCTCCGACACTGGGACTGGGGTTCATCGCGCAGCCAATCGCAGTCCCTCCTCTCTGGAGGGTGGCTGTCTGGAGCGCAGAACGGCCTGAAATCTGTGATGCAGGTCAACGTGGCTGCTAACTCTGGCTGAGACTGGTTTTCTTTTGTATCAAATATTTCTTACCCCAGGAAATTGGGAGGGGGGCAATAAGGGAACAGGTGTCTAGCCACACGTCACACCCGCAGTGCCCTAACTTACAAGGGCAGGGCAGGAGTAGAGCCTGGGGGGCCTCTGTTCCGTTTGCGAACTTTCCTGCCTCAGTTCAATCAAAATGTTTCCAAACCACCTACTTTTACCAAGCAGGTGTAATGTGCAGCCCACTTCAAGGGATAAGCAAAATTCCAAGAGGTATAGATGTAGATCAAGAAATTTCCTGTCCAGTAAGGAAGTGAGAAAGATAAGGCAATAATAATGAAAAAAGCAAAGTAATGTATGGTGGCTGTCAGACGTGACTCGATTGTACAGCAGAGTGTGAAGGAGGGAAGCAGGAGGCTGTCCCAGCAGGCGCCGGACAACAAGTGAGGCTTCATCCCGACTCCGGGAAGACCAGAGCTGTGCACTCCAGGCTACTATTCAACCCCAACTGGGAGTCCACCGCTATTATTTTAAGATTTGTGGCCACCTACCGGGCTGCGCTGACCGGACTCTGCCCACCTGGAGAACGTGCCTGAGAGCGGCCGGGGCCCGCCCAGTCCACGCCCCACTCTGCGTGCACCGCCCCCGAGGGGCCGCCCCCAGCCCGCCCAGATGTGGGGGCTGTCCCACGAGGCCCCGCCCCTGCCGCCTGGAGGGACGGCCGCGCAGGCGCAGTCTCTTCTGGTGTGGACGCAGAGGCTCGGACCCACGGGGTGAGTTTGGGGGCTCGGTGATGGGGTCGCACAGTTTGTTGGTCTTGCTTTTCGCGACCCCAGCCCCACGTGGGGTGATGAGCCTGGGAGAGAGGCCCCCCACGCCCTCCCGTGTTCCCGATCTTTGGGAGCGCCAGGCGGTCACCCAGGGCCGCGTGATCCTGGCCGGCCGGGTGTCAGGGCGCGCCCGGAGTTGCCGGGGGAGTCCGAGAAGGAGCGGGGCCGCCAGGGAGGGGCCGCGTCCCCGCTTCACCTTGGCCGAGGCGCTCGGCAGCGGGACACCTATCCGGCCGCCTTCCGGTGCTCTCTCCTCAGTAACGCATTTCCTCTGCAGACACTTGGGATGTTTGGTTAGTGACCGGAGGAAGCACGACTAACCACGGTTCTGGCAGCACTGTGCAGTATGAGCAGCCCTGGGACGGCTGTCTGGGTCCCGATCCCCACCACCGCTTACTGGCCCTAGGACGCTTGCACGTCACTTAACCTCTGTGTGTCTCAGTTTCTTCAAGTGTAAAATGGGAAAATAATAGTGACCTATCTCATAAGGTGGTTGTGAGAATTAAGTGGGCTTAGTGTTTTCGAAGTGCTTAGAACCGAGTGTGATGCTCAGTAAAACGATTAAGTGTGTTCATCTTTTTGAGTCTGGTATCTAAAGGAGAGCTGTGTTCCAATCCCCCTCACCCTGCCCGCCACTGAAAGTAATTGCCCAAGAGTAGGAAAACAAAAAGGGTTTTTTTTTTTAGAATATGGGCTTTTGTGTCCATAAAGTGCTTTAAAAGATTAAACATTTCTCATCACCTTAGTTGTACATCCTACGTTAAAGGGAAGACGTGTTAGAGTAATGCTGAAGTTGAAAACTGGAAACTTTAGCTGGGAAACCACACGAGAAAAATGGTCAGAAAGTATTTGTGCTGAAAAGAGCATGGTAGGCCCGAGACTGCTATCCTAAAAAAGCTACTTGCAAGGTTAGCCCCTGTTTGGCATTTGGGAGCAGTACGGTTTGTGCTGAAGTTACCAGCTTCCTTAAAAATTCTGGGCTAGGGAGTCTATCTATAACGGGCTTCCCTGGACAAAACATTGCACAGACACATTGGTCGATTTGACCCCTTCTGAGAGGGAGAAAATGTTAAGGAAGCTTGCAAATGGCAGATGTCACCTGTGACTTTTTCCACTAGGATCAAGCTGTGTGTTCATACTACATTGCAGTAAAAGAACATTCCATAATAGTACAACTAATTATATAATGCGAGTTTTTTCTGAGTCCTTCTAGTGAATCTCCAAATGTGAGGGTGCTCTTGGGACTCCCCAGACACTGTTGATGATAGAAAGTATTTGAAGCTCTAATAATTGGACTTGTTTCTTTTTGCTTAAAGGGAAATTGAAAAAGAAACCTACACAGATCTGTGATTGCTACACAGTGGGTTACTGTCCAAAATGATTCTGTATGTTTAGACATATTGTATATGCCAGAAAAACCACTGGAAATTGACTTTGCCAACTTAAGTTTGAGTCAGTGTTTTTGAAAAAAAGACCAGATCTTTTACAGATTCTAGGTCAAATACCTGGTTCTTTTTTTTTTTTTTTTTTTTTAAATTCTGCAAGCATTATCTATGCGTTAATGTTCTTTTTCAAGAGTTTATCTGTGCAGTTGGGAAAAAATATGACCAGTTTCTTATGAGCCATTTTCAGCCCTGGATTCTTTTAGTTACATCTGTCTCTTTTCAGGACTCAAGTTAAAATAGTTGGAAATAAGTATGTAAGTTTGCAGGGGAGAAGATCAGATTTGTCATCTGATTATGTCTCTTTCAGTAAAGTAGAAAACTAGATTGTATTTTAAGAAGTATGGAGATGGGGGTGTTGGAGGTTTGGGAGAGTGAAAAAGATTTCAAATGGATGTGTGAGGAGTAGGTAAGTTGACCAGGTATAGTAGATAATGGGATGACTTGATCCATTTGAGACAGTGTATGAATTTAGTGGACCCATTCCATGTTCTTACAAGACTTTTTCCAGCCTGTTTGGATGCAGACATCGAGAAAGTGGTTAATTGGGTTCATCTAGGATTGGGGTTCCGTTAGAGGGGTGATACACTCATCAGGCTGTACACACATATTCTGTTCCTCCTGCATACACAATAAGGCTGCACTCTGTGCAAATCCTAACACCCCCTGTTCCCATGTCCACTTGAAATTAGATGTGGGTATATGACTTGCTTTGGCCACTAAAATATGAGCAGGCATGACAGGTGTCACTTCCAAATGAAGCTTAAAGAATCAGCAGTCCCATTTGCCACATCCCCTTTTCCCTGCCATGCTATAGTGATCATGGAAGCACTTGCTGAGATACAACCTCTTGTCAGCCTGGGCGCTAAAGACAAGTATAAGTGGCTGATCAAGCAAACTGGAAGAACTTGAAGTTGTGAGATCAGAGAATGGAAGACTCGAATTAGTGATTTTGCAAGGTGGAACTATAGGGCTAAGCGGATGGGGAAAGTTGGAGGGAAAGCATTCAGAAACAACGTGGTGCTCAAGGAAACTTGAAGGCCTTGTACATCTCTGTGACCCTGAAGGCCTTAATTGTTGTGGCTCAGTTCAATATGATGACCCTTGGACTTAAAGATGTGACTCATAAAATGGTAAATTCAAAAGCTCCCTTACTTGGGACATGGCATGATTCTTTTTTAAAATATATTTTATTGATTATGCTATTACAGTTGTCCCATTTCCCCCCTTTATTCCCCTCCACTCTGCAGACTCCCTCCCACCCGCATTTCTCCCTTTAGTTCATGTTCATGGGTCATATAAGTTCTTTGGTTTCTATATTTCCTATACTATTCTTAACCTCCCCCTGTCTATTTTCTATCTACCATTTATGCTACTTATTCTTTGTACCTTTTTTCTCCTCTCCCCTCCCATTCCCCCGCTGATAACCCTTCATGTGATCTCCATTTCTGTGATTCTGTTCCTGTTCTAGTTGTTTGCTTAGTTTGTTTTTGTTTTAGGTTAGGTTGCTAATAACTGTGAGTTTGTTGTCATTTTACTGTTCATATTTTTTATCTTCTTTTTCTTAGATAAGTCCCTTTAACAATTCATATAATAAGGGCTTGGTGATGATGAACTCCTTTAACTTGATCTTATCTGGGAAGCACTTTATCTGTCCTTCCATTCTAAATGATAGCTTTGCGGGATAGAGTAATCTTGGATATAGGTCCTTGCCTTTCAAGACTTCGAATATTTCTTTCCAGCCTCTTCTTGCCTGTAAAGTTTCTTTTGAGAAATCAGCCGATAGTCTTATGGGCACTCCTTTGTAGGTAACGGTCTCCTTTTCTCTTGCTGCTTTTAAGATTCTCTCCTTATCTTTAATCTTGGCTAATGTAATTATGATGTGCCTTTGTGTGTGCTTCCTTGGGTCTAACTTCTTTGGGACTTTCTGAGCTTCCTGGACCTCCTGGGATTCTATTTTCTTTGCCAGATTGGGGAGGGAAGTTTTTCTTCATTATTTGTTCAAATAAGTTCTCAATTTCTTGCTCTTCCTCTTCTCCTTCTGACATGCCTATGATTCAGATGTTGGAACATTTAAAGATGTCCTGGATGTTCCTAAGCTTCTGCTCATTTTTTTGAATTCTTGTTTCTTCTATTCTGGTTGAATGTTTCTTTCTTCCTTCTGGTCCACACCGTTGATTTGAGTCCCGGTTTCCTACCCATCACTGTTGGTTCCCTCTACATTTTCCTTTATTTCACTTAGCACAGCCTTCATTTTTTTATCTAATTTGCGACTATATTCAACCAAGTCTGTGAGCATCCTGATTACCAGCATTTTGAACTGTGCATCTGATAGGTTGGCTATCTCTTTGTCGCTTAGTTGTATTTTTTCTGGAGCTTTGACCTGTTCTTTCATTTGGACCTTTTTTTTTTTTTTTTTTGGTCTCAGTGCACCTGTTACATAGTAAGGGGTGGAGCCTTAGGTGTTTTCCAGGGTGGGGCAGCCATATTGCTGCGTTGTGGCGCTGTTTGTCCAAGAAGGAACAATGCTCCTTACTCCCCTCTCTGCCAGTTTTCAGTCACTTCTTCCTGCTACCCACAATCAAATTGGGCCCTTCTGGTGCTGACTCCCGGGTGGGTGGGGTTGTGTATATTCTAGGACCCTGTGGTCTCTCCAACGAGCTCTCCTGTGAGATGGGGAGTTTCTCCCGCTGCTGCCTCAACCCCCACAGGTTTTTTCAGAGATTTGAGACTTTATTTCCCCATGCTGGGACCCTGGGTTTTGGGGTCTCTCTTGCTCCCCAGTTGTTCCTCCTGGTTTATCTGCACGTGAATGTGGGACCGCTCAGTGCGCAGTCCACCACCTCGCTGGGTCCACCAGCCACCGCCTTGCCACAAGTCCTCTCTGCCTGGCTGACCGTCTCTGCCCCTCCTACCGGTCTGGATGAATGTTTCTTTAACTCCTTGGTTGTCGGACTTCCATACAGTTCGATTTTCTGTCTGTTCTGGTTGTTTTTTGTTTTTAAATTTGTTGTTTTCCTTCTTTTGGTTATGTGAGGAGGCACAGTGTGTCTACCTATGCCTCCATCTTGGCCAGAAGTTGGGACATGGTATGATTAAATCAAGATTCAGAATTTATTACTGAATTGAAAGATTCTTCCACCTTGATCAATAAGAGCAAATAAACAAATAACCATGAAAATTACAGTGTAGTTTAGCCGTGGAGCAGGGTGATATTAGATAGAATTTACACTAAGCTACTTCTATTTTTATTTATTTTAAAAGATTTTATTTATTTATTTTTAGAGAGGGGAAGGGAGAGAAACATTCATGTGTGAGAAATACATCAATCGGTTGCCTCTTGCACGCCCCCAGGTGGGGATCTGACCCACAACTCAGGCATGTGCCTTGACTGGTAATTGAAACAGTGACCTTTTGGTTAGCAGGCTGGCACTCAATCCACTGAACCACACCAGTCAGGGTGCTGAGCTACTTTTATAGAGACTCCAAAGTCTCTATAGTGGTTTTAAAACATGCTTAACTTGTATCAAAAATCTTTAGAATTCACTGAGTTTATAGAAATATAAGAGAAAGAGGTAAATAATACTATGAAGGAAGAGTAAAATTCAGTATGGAATATTATACAGCCTTGCTACTGAAAGTGTGGACTGTGGACCCCCAGCAATGTCTTTTCATTGGGATCTTGTTAGGTAGAATCTCAGGCTCTGTGCCAGCCTTGTTTACGCAAAAGCTACATTTTAGCAAAATCTCCAAGGTGACTCATGCACTGCCCTAATGTCTTAAAAAAAAGCCAGTGTTTTGCTCTGGCTGGTATGGCTCAGTGGATTGAGTGCCAGCTGGCAAGCCAAAACATTGCCAGTTCAATACCCCATTAGGACATATGCCTGGGTTGTGGGCCAGGTCCCCACTTGGGGGATATGGTAAGCAAGAGGCAACTGATTGATGTATCTCTCACACATCAATGTTTCTCTCCCTCTCTTCCTCTCTCTCCAAGAGGAAATAAATAAAATCTTAAAAATAAAAAAAAAGCCAGTGTCTTGGGAAAGCAAGGCACTGTTAACTCCATTTTTGATGGGAAGAACAGCTGTAGATTAAAAGGCACTAAGTGACATAACCAGTACAAAGTGCAAGTCTTGACTGAATCCTTATCCACAAAACCAGTATAGAAACACTTTTGGGTCAGCTGAAGAAATTGGGGTATGATAGGATATGTGATAATATAAGGCACAGGTGGCAAACCCAAGGCCTGCGGGCCGAATCCGGCCCTCTACCTTGTTTTATCCGGCCCAGCACCTTGTTTCTACCCGGCAGCAGCGCTGAGCTCTCGCTGAACTGTTAAGGAGTAGTTACACTTATACAGTCCTGGAATTACATTCGGTCCTTTGAAGGCAACTGCAAGGCTGATGTGACCCCCGGTGAAAATGAGTTTGACACCCCTGATATAAGGGAATTATTAATTTTCTTAGATGTGATAATGATGTGACTACATAGAATATTGTTATTCTTAAGAGATACATGCTATCTGTAACTTTCAAATAGTTCAACAAAAACAAACATGTATGTATGTACATTGGTATTTACATAAGTTAATATGCAAAATGGTCTAGATGTGGAATCTAGATGGTAGATGGGTATTCATCATACTGTTCTTTTAACTTTTGTGGAAGTTTAAAATTTTTCATAATAAAAAAGTGGGAAAAATACAGTAGCTTTAAAAGATAGAAATTTATTTCTCAGAAGTCTAGCTCTAGGTCATATAACAAAGATGAGGTGGCTCTCGTATGCTTAGCACCACCTCTTAATATCCTCTAGCTAGTGGGACAGGAGAAAATGCAAGGGGGGCACATGACCCAGCAGTGGTGCTTGTTCCATTGATCAGAACTTTAGTTTTTTCATTCACCTAGACAGCATGTATCTAGGGAGCAGTTGGTAAAAGTCAAATGTAAAGTGCCATTTGAATCTGGGTTTAATAAAGATTTTTTTGGTTCTAGCTGACTCTCCCCTGTTCTTCCTCTGTTGATTTAGTAGACCCGTTGCAATGGAAGTAATTTCAATTTTAATATGCATTAAGTAAAATACATCAAATTTTAATTTTGAGGATTAAACTGTCTTCATTTTCCCCCCCTCACCTTTTCAGTGAATAACAGATGCGGGTGAAAGAGCCATCCAAAGCTCTAGCTGAGAAAGCCAAAAGAAGTAAAAGGCCTCCTGTCCCTCACGATGAAGACTCTTCAGATGACCTTGCTGGTAAACTGTGCTATCCAGCATCCTAAACAGTGCTGCAGAAAAGAAATATCGATATGTTTTTTTAGATTTATTTTTTAATTGCAGTTTACATTCAATATTTCATATTAGTTTCAGGTGTGCAGCATAGTGGTTAGACAATATGCTTTTAGTTAATAAATTCTTTTCTCTTTATTTTTACCATTTTCTGTGTGAACTTAAAAAAAATCAGCTGTCTGGTTCCAAAAAAATGCTGTTGGTATTTTTATTGAGATTTTGCTCAGTGTATAAAGTAATTAGAATTGGCTTATTTTTGTTGTTGTCCTGTTTCTCATGGACTTCGAGGATTTTCTTTACTTTCTAACCAGTTGGTTCATCTTTTCATTTAAAAAGATGTTTTTAATATACTTCAGTTTTTACATAGTTTTAACCTGCACAGTGTTTCAGGATCACTAGATTGCTGAATTGAAAGAAGCCTGAATTTTATCTTTAAATATTCTATTCTGTTAATAAGATTTTCTTCAGGGATTCTGATTATCATGTTAACTCTCCTTTGCCTATCTTCCGTAATTAACATTTTTCCTAAAATCCTCTAAAACTCCTGTTTCCTTTTCATTTTGCTTCCTGTTTTTATTTTTATTTTTTATTGTGTTTTCAGCAGTGTCTGTGTCACTTTATGACCTTTAGTTTTGCCTTCATTTTTGTGGTTTTATCATTTTTCTTCCTCTTCTTTCCTGAACTCTGCTGCCAGTCACTTCCTAGTGTTTTGCCACCTCATGCTAGAGTGTTTGCTTCTGTTTTCTGTTTTTGTTTCATGGCAGTGACTGCTCTGCCATGATTTTCCATTTCCTTTCTTCCTTTCTCTTATTTCACCATAGAATTTACATCTAATTTTTCTTTGATGACTCATTCTTTGATGTAGGGTTGCATTTCTTGGGCCAGTAAGTTTTTATTATTATTTTAAGTCCTCATCCAGGGATATGTTTATTGTTTGAGAGAGAGAGAAAGAGAGAGAATGTGAGAGGGAAGCATCGATTGGTTGCCTCCCATATGCACCCCATGACTGGGGAAAGAACCCGCAACTTAGGCGTGTGCCCTGACTAGGGATCGAACCTGTAACCTTTTGGTGTATGGGACCACACTCCAACCAACTGAGTCACCTGGGCAGGGCTATATGTGCATCTTAATAGAAACAAAATATATTTAAAATGCTAGACACATTGTAGCTGCTCAATAAATAATCTCCTTTATTTTATTTATTTATTCAACTTTTGCTTTTGAACTAATTTTAGATTCACAGGAAGGTGCAAAGAAATATACAAGGGGGTCCCATGTACATTTCACCTAACCTTCCCTGGTTTAAAGTATTGTATTTCTATAGTACAGTATCGGAACCAGAAACCCGACATTGGGGCCATCCTTAGAGCTTATTCAGATTTCACCAGATACACATGCATTCGTGTGTGTGTGTGTGTGTGTGTGTGTGTGTGTGTGTGTGTACACATATGCATTCATAGCTCTATGCAGTTTTTTCACATGTGTTGTTTCTATAACCACCACAATGAAGCTACTTGACTGCTAAATCAGCCTGGAAGTCTATGCCTGTCTATTGCCACACCTCTTTCTCCCCATCTGCAGCCTTTGGCAGTCACCAATCTGTTCTCCAACTCTGTCATTATGTTATTTCACAAATGTTTTATAATTGGAATCATACAATATGTATCCTTTTTGAGTTACTTTGTTTTTTAAAATCTCAGTGCTTTTCAGTTACAGCGTTTTAGTGTCAGTGACTTTGCTTACTGACAGTAGCATTTTGGTTTAGCAGAGAAGATGCTCAAGTTTTGTTTTGTCTCATTCAGTAGGTTTTACTTGCCAACATGTAAGTCATGCTGTCAGTGTGAATCATGTGAAAAAAGCAATAGCTGAGAATCTGTGGTCAGTTTGCTCAGAATGTTTAAAAGAAAGAAGATTCTATGATGGACAGCCCATACTTTCTTCTGATGTTTGGTTGTGCCTCAAGTGTGGTTTTCAGGTGAGAAAAATGTTTTTTATGTGTGAGTTTGCCTTAAATATTTTTTTTAATGCTTATTTTGAGTTTGATTGATAGTAATGTTCAGAACTTAAGGTAAATTTATTCCATGTTTTCATAGAACTCTCTAAGGCTGAGCTTAGAAATGTTTAAGGTAAAGTAAAGGGTATGCTTTGTTTAGAAAGTGAGTATGGTTTATAAAAACTTCAAAGGGGATGTAACCCACTTTCAATGGTTTTCATATCTAGAACCTGCCTTTACCTATTTCTATTGTAAGGTGTATTTTTTTTAGTTTGAGTATGATTTAAGTTTTGGTTAATTTGAAACAAATGTATTTGTAAATCATACAAATAGTATTCTGCTCATCTTTAGGGATGTGGTAAAAACTCAGAAAGCCAGCATTCATTAAAGCACTTCAAAAGTTGGAGGACAGAGCTTCATTGTATTATAATTAGTCTGAGCACATGGATTATATGGTAAGTTAGATTTTGTACTTATGTCTACTATAAAAATATCCTTTTTTTAGTTCCACAGGTAAAATAATTAAAGATAATATACCAGCTTATGTTTTTTAGCCTGAATACAACCTATGGAAAACATGAGTACAGATTTTAAATAAGAAAAAAATTAGTCGTCCCTCTACTTATCTTAAACATTTTGTTTGTACAGTCAGGAAACATTCCTTCCAGTTATTTTTTGTAATGAACTTCTAGTACAGGACCCAAAGTTCTAGAGGAGGAAGGTACTTGAATCAGTCAAGTGGTTTGGTGACTTTCCTCAAGGAAAAGGGAACTTCCTAGGCAATTCTGTTAAGTCTATGCAACTTTGGTTGGGAATCAAGTCCAGTTCCCTCACTTTATGTACAAGGACACTGGATACCACCTACCCTTTTGTGGTTACAAAACAAAAATCCAGGCACTAATACAAGTCTCTTGATTCCCTTGTCTCTTCTCAGCGTACTGCATTGCTTCAGTGGTTAGGCAGACACTGTTGAAAAATTTTCAGCGTGTTTTACAACAAAAGTTTTCTAATTGGAATTTATAGACTCCTAGAGTTCCTTAAATGAATTTTCACGAGTCTTCAAGTTTTCTTTGGGACAAAAATATTTTAACTTTGTGTTTTTATTTTAGGTTTCTAAAGTCAGGATATTTTGGCCTGTGGGAGAGATTATCATCTTATAATTTAACTCAGCTACAGGGTTGGGTGGTTGCTGCATTTTTGTTTTTGTTGTTGGTCCCAAGTAATAGTACTGGGAGAAGGAGGAAAGAGCAGAGGGAAGTTAATATGCATTGGAGCCAGGGGAGTGAGGGGTGATGCCTCGTGTGGCAGATCAATAAACATTCCTCTGTAGTCTTAAAAGAGGCAATGGTCTCAAACTATGGGGTGCCTCAAAATCACCGGGAGGTCTTGTTAAAATACATTGCTGGGTCCCAGGCCCACAGATTCTGATTTAGTAGTTTTAGGGTAGGGCCTGAGAAATTGCCTCTCTGTAGTATGCAGGTGTTGCCAGTCCTGCTAGTCTGGGGACCACAGTGTGAGGACCGCAGAAATAGAGAAAAGTGCTGGGAGCACTGAATAGCAGCTGGTGGAAGAGTGCCATCTCAGGTCAATCTGTGTCAGACTTTGTGTTGTAGCCCTTAGGGTCATAATTGCGGTCTGATAGCTTCATGACTTAATTTCAGCAAAAAAGCATCACTAGTTATAATCTAATTGATTTTGTAATTTTGTTTTTATATTTAATTATATAACTTTGCTTTCAAAACAGGGGTGATGATTTTATTGAGTTTTGTGAGTGGATGTGTTAGAATTATATTATAATGAAAATAATTTAAGTCACATTTGGGGGTATTGCAAGGGAGTTATTTCTTTTTTAAAAGAAGAAATTCAAATTTGTTACTTACATTGATATAGAATTTAAAGATTGGGTTATTTTCTTTTTCTTTTTAAAAAAGTTTTAAATTTTTAAAATTTTCTTAATTTTCCCCCATCTAATTCTTAAATGTTAAAGTTTAACAATTTCAATAGAAAATGTCACTAATTTGGATTAAAGAGAAGTCCAGCCTAAACTAAGGAAAAACCTGAAAAAAAAAAAGAATGTTGTAAATTTGATAATTGTGGCTGACAAAGTATTGCTAGACTGTGGGTTTGACGCTGCTTTAACAGACATTAACTATTATTAGCACAGTTGTTTTGTACCTCTGACTTCAGTTAGAATCACACAGGTGGAATTTTGAAACCCCATAGGTGCCAGTGGTCCCCTATTAAGTCAGGGATTCTGCATTTTTAAGTTCCATTGGTGATTCTCATGTGTAACCAAGGTTAAGGGGCACTGATTTAACACTTAAAGTTAATATACGAGGTCTGTTTGGAAAAAGCCCAGCCATTGTTAATATAATGAGAATGGTTTGGTGACATCCATGTAACCTGGCAGCCAAGGGGAGTGGACTGGAATGCTCATGTGTGAACAATGACGACTTCACTGTACTAGTCAGTGGGGGCGGTAGATGCTGCTGAGTGAGCATGTGCACTGTGTGGTGATCTCATTCAAAATGACTGAGTGAATAGAGCAACAAATCTGCATCAAATTTTGTGTTAAACATTCCTCCATGGAAACTATTCAGATGATTCAGAAGGCCACAGCTATGAGCAACTGGTGATTGGCAGCTTCATCACCACAATGCTCCTGTTCATGCATCACGTCTCATGCAGAGTTTTTTTGGCAAAACATCAAATCACCCAGGTGACTCAGCCCCTCCTACAGCCCCCCTAAAGCCAGTGCCCTGTGTCTTCTGGCTTTTCCCAAAACTAAAATTACCTTTGAAAGGGAAGAGATTTCAGACCATCAGTGAGATTCAGGAAAATACAATGGGGCAGCTGATGGGGATTGGGAGAACTGTGTGAGGTTCCAAGGTGCCTACTTTGAAGGGGACTAAGGTATCATTTTTCTACGTACAGTGATTCTTGTATCTTCTTCAGTAAATGTCTGTTTTTCATAGTATATGGCTGGATACCTTCTGGACAGACGTCATATGAATGACTGCTTTTAAAATGTTCCTCATCTGTAAAAAGAAAATATACTTCTATAAAGCTATTTATTTTGAAAATGATAATACTTTTTTTATTGTTGTGAGGAACTAAGCCAGAAAATACACATAAAGCACTTAGAACAGTGCCTGGCTTATAGTGTATGCTTGATTAATTTTTTTTTTATTTCTAATGGAAACAAGTAGAATTAACATATTTTGAGCTGTGCTTTTTTTGTCCAAATCCATTGTCATTGTGCAGTTTTTATTTATGTTTTCTTTTTGTACTCTTAAAGTTACAGTATATTTGATAACAAAAAACATTAAATTGTAATTGCAGTAAAAATTTCTTAACATTTCAATACTTTGAAAATGAGCATTTATATTTTTATTATTTTTGGCAATAGTCATGTATTATAATGTAAACCTGGTAACTGTAATTTAAATTTTTTTAAATTCCATTGTAGTCTCTGGAAAAGATGTTTTGGGAATGTTTCCTGTGACTCATTTCCTTCATGGATTTATCTATTATCTATTTCTGTGTGCAAGCGATAGAATAAACACTTGGTAAATAATTGATTCGTTTACAATATTTGACTTAGTAAACATTTGACCTAGTTCACAGCCATTGATCCCAGGACCACTAAGAATTATACGTAAGAAGACTGTGAATATGTAAATTAGTGTTGGTATAATACATTTATAAAACTTTCATTGCTTTCAAACACATGTTTTTATTTGATCATTGGACCTCATGAAGATAAAGGAAACAGGTAATGATAATATATAGAAGAAACCTTTATTAATACTATATGCACTAATGACTAAACTTAGTGGAGGGTTGTTTTCTGAAAAGGTGTGCTTTTGAAAATTTTTCTCTAACCTCTTCTTCCCAAATAAGTCCCAAACTAAATAAAACACTAATCTCATCCAGTCTTCCCCACCTCGGTAAGTGGATCCTCCATCACTTAAGTATTCAAGCCAGAGGCTGGCACTTATTTTCTTCCCATTGATTTTATTTTATTTTTTAGCCTTTTAACAATAGTAGACAAATGGATAGTGATTTTCTGTATACCTGTCACCCAGCTTTAAACATTAACAACTCACAGCTAGTCTTATTTCCTTCAAAGCAGGACTTCTCAGTTTCAGTACTGTTGTCATTTGGGCCCATAATTCTTTTTGTGAGCAGACTGCCCTGTACATTACAGGATGTCTAGCAGCATCCTTGGCCTCCCTACCCACTGGATGCCAGTAGCTGCTTCCCCAGTGTGACAACCAAAATGGTCTCAAAACATTGCCAGATGTCCATGGGGGACAAAGTTGTTTCTGTTTGAGAATCACTGGCATGCCCTCATCCACTTCTCCCTTCTCATGGCAGTTATTTTGACACTTCACTCTCCCTTATCTTTTAAATCTCATTCATTCATTTTATACCTGAAAATATATAAGATAACTGTGTTGTTTTTCTCCAGATCCACTCTTTCTATCCTAATCTGCTAGTATTCCTGATGCCCTCCAATTTGAAATTAGTTAGTGATAATTTTGAATTTGAATGAGATCATATCACTCTCCTGCTTGAAAACCCCTTAGGGCATTCCATTACACTTAGGGTAAACTACCAAAACTTTAATTTGAATACTGAGGCTCTGTATGAACTGTCCACTGCTTATTTCTTTAGACTCTCCTGGTACCCCACCATAATTTAAAGACAAAAGTAGATAAACACCAACTTTGTTACCTGATATACAAAGTTATTGAGAATACTTTCATAATATTTGCTTAAATTTTGTTTTCAGGTGTTACGAGTGTGATGAAAAATTATCAACGCATTGTAATAAGAAGGTTTTGGTTCAGATAGTTGATTTTCTCCAGAAACATGTTTCTAAAACGCAAACAAGTAAGTTAAGCAATTGCTAAAGAAATTTGTATTAAACTGTAATATTTTTTATTTGGTATAAAGAGTTCATACATTCATAAAGAATCCTTAGATGTTATGGTCACCTCTCTGCGCATGCTATGCATTCTTTGGCAGCTGTCCTGCGTGGTATTTACATAACCAGCCATGAGGAATTCATGAGGGTAGTGGCTACATCATGGGCTTTTGAGTCAGATAGTGCTGAGTTTGAATTTAGGCTCCACCTGAGTTATGCACTATGTGGCTTTTACTCCTTAGTTTCCTTACTTAAAAAATGAGGATAACAATTCTGTCATGCCCAGTTGTTGTGAGGCTGAGATGTTTTCTAAAGATTTAGAAATAATATATGTAAAAATACTTGGGTAATGCCTGACATATATTTATGAAATGATATCTGTTACTTGTTTTGTAATGGTAGTGCAGTTCTGACACCACCTGGAATTAGGCTAATCTTACAGAGTGAGGGCTCAGTGCCCCTGCCAGATGCCCTCACTTCACACACGTCCTCAGGCTCAGGGGTTCCCAGGCCACCCACATTTCTGAACAACTGGCTGCAAATTCAGGGGTTTCTACTACCCTCTTTGGTTCCATAACTGGCTACAGTGATTCAGGGAACTCAGGAAAGTGCTAACTTTACAATTACAGTTTTATTATAACAACAACAAAAAAATGATACAAATCAGGACTAGCCAAAAAAAAAAGAGAGGGGCACATAGAGTGGGTCTGGGAAAGTCCCAAAAATGCAGCTTCTGTGTCTTCTTCCTGTGGGGTCAGGGTGCATCACCTTCCTGGCATGCTGATGTGTAACAATATAGAGGGTTATTAACCAGGGAAGCTCACTGGAGCTTTGATGTCCACTTATTATTGGGATTTCAATGCACCAGCACTGCCACATGTAACTTGGTCTCCAGTACCCCGGCCCCCTAATCACACCATGGTCTTTATGGCATGCCTGGCTCTCATCCTGACTCATTTCATTAGCATAAACTGTCTAGGCACCCACACTTTGTTAACTTTGTTAACATAAACTATCAAGTGTGATCAGAGGGGCCCAACATGAATTGAGAGGGCACTTCAGCTGCTCTGGATATCCAAGGGTTTAGTGAGTACTTCTCAGGAGTTGGCATGAAGGGCAGCCAAGTTCCTTATTATAAAATAGTAATCTATTATATATCAATTAGATACTTTGTTATCTATCTAATGTGTAAGCAATATATGATACATGTTAATACAAATTAAGAGTAACAGGGAAGCAGTTTCATCATTCAAAAATACCACATGCTAGGCTTTCTACTTTATTTGACATGTAGTGGTAAAACAAAGACATTTTATTTTACCCTTTTGGGGTGTAGAGTATAGTGGGGGGACAGACAAAAAATAAGCAAATATATAATAACTTTTGATAAGTGCTAAAAAGGAAAGGAACAGATTGCAGAGATAATTGATGATGTATTGGTCAGTGATCAAGAAAGACCAATGTGGCTGGAGTGTGGTTTGCTGCGAGAGAGTAGGATGAGATGAAATTAAGAGGGCAGGTCATAAAGGATACTGCAAGGAATTCCTTGATAAAGAACTTTTATTTTGCCCTGGCTGGTGTGGCTCAGTGGATTGAGCGTGGGCTGTGAACCAAAGGGTCGCCAGTTCAATTCCCAGTCAGGGCACATGCCTAGGTTGTGGGCTGGTTCCCCAGTGGGGGCCACGTGAGAGGTCACCACACACTGATGTTTCTCTCCCTCTCTTTCTCCCTTCCCTTCTCTCTAAAAATAAATAAATAAAGTCTTTTTAAAAAAAGAATTTTTATTTTATTGGAAATGTAATGGAAGCTATTAAAGTATTTTAGCCAAGGGAGTAACAGTTATTTCATCTTTTTAAAAAATATTTTTTTAGCCCTGGCTGGTTTGGCTCAGTGGGTTGAGTGCTGGCCTGCCAACCAAAAGGTTGCCAGTTCAGTGCCCAGTCAGGGCACACACCTGGGTTGTGGGCCACGTCCTCAGTTGGGGGAGTGTGAGGGGCAGCTGATCAATGTCTCTCTCCCTTTCCTTCTCCCTCCCTTCCCCTCTCTATAAAAATAAACAAATAAAATCTAAAATATATGGAAGAGAGGGAGAGAAACATCGATTGGTTGCTTCTCATATGCACCTCTACTGGGGACTGAACCTGCAACTTAGTCATGTGCCCCGACCTGGAATCGAGCTAGCGATCTTTCACTCTGCAGAGTGGCAGCCAATCAACTGAGCCACACTGGTCAGGGCAGTTATTTCATCTTTTTATAAGATTTATAAGATTACTCTGATCACTAGATAGCTCCAATTGTGTTCAAATCAAGAATCAGGGAAAATATGGTGGGGATAGATACTTATTTCTTTAGGAATAGAGATGTTGGTCTCGATGCTATCTCCTGAAAACTGCACATTAAATTTGTTGTCCACAATAAGATAGGCAGGGATATGATGCCAAGGGTGGCAAAAGTACAGTTGTAGAAATTATTTTCTCTGTATTTTTCGCTTCAGAGTTTCCTTGAGATTAAGAACAAAGCCAGTCTGATTGCATTTAATTTTACAGATTTCTTGAGTATTTATTGTCATAAGGAATGTAAGGTAGGGAGCATGAGATAATATTATAGAAAGAACATGGGCTTTGAGTCAGGCATTCTGGTGCTCAAACGCAGCTCTTTCAGTCACTAGCCGTGTGACCTGGAGCAGATTAGCCTGTCTCTCAGCGCTTTTGCCCTTTTGTCATGGGGCTTCCAGAAATAGAGATTGATAAAACAGTTACTGCCCCAAAGAAGTTTAAGATCTAAGAGAAATTGTGAGATAAAAAAATAATGATAATGTAAGTTGAATAGAATTTGTATTTTGAGAGATGTTTAAACAAAGTCCTTTAGATAGTCAAAGAGGGATATAATGATCAACTGAAAGTAATTCAGAAGGAATCTCGGGTGAGTTGGCTTTCAGGCTGACCCGTAAAGGATGAACTTGGGATAAGTGGAGATGAGAGAAGAAATCATTTCAGGTGGTGGAAAGGACCTGTGTAAGCTTTAATTTTGTTTAAGGAGCTCTGGATAGCACCTGAAATGGTGGGAAATAGGTTCTTGAGGGAATTTGAGAGTGTGTAGAGCTTTCAAATCTAGAGAGAGACGTAGTTCTGAATTCGAGGTTTCCAGAAATTCTAGAGCAGAATGTGGGTATCTTTGTTTTCCAAGCTACAGGATTTGTCAGGCAAGTTTGATTTAAAATAAGATCCCTTGGCATTCCAGAAGTAAGTTTTGGGGGATAATAATTTGCCATGAGGCTTTAGTATATTTTTATCAACCAAATGTTTAGTATATTTTTAAAGACCAAATGTGGAAGTTGCTATTGAGGTTTATAAGAATGCTTGATATGATTATGCAGCTGTATATGGTAATTCAAAAAATATGAAACTGTGTATTGTATTTAGATGGAAGAACAAGAATGATTTGAAAAGATTCTTTTTATATTTTGCACTAGGTAAAGATAACTCCACTGAGAGGAAAGCCTGCACCTCTACCTTAAACATGTTTTAAATGACGCACGCAGTGCCTGAACTAATGTCCAGTACAGCTGCATCTGCTTCTCTGCACAGAGTGTCTAGGCAGGTGCCACAACCATCTCTTAAAAACAACTAGCTCAGGGAACCTCAGCTTTTGGCTTAATAGTCCATTAGACTCTTCAAAATTTATTGAGAACTAAATATTAATACTTATCATAATAGAAGTTAAAACAAAGAAAATTAAACTATTAATTTACTGAAAAATAGCAGTAATTTCATGATATGCTAACTCAAATAACATTTTTAAGAAAGAACTATTTTTTAAAAAAATTACACAAACATAATAAGTGGCATTGTTTTACATTTTTACAAATCTCTTTAATGTCTGGCTTAAGAAAGAACTGGAAAATAGAAAAGAGCTGCATTCTCATACCTGCTTCTGCATCCAGTTTGTTGTGGTATCACATGGCATGTAGCCTCTGGAAGCCTGCATTGTGTAACCGAGAGGGAAAGAAAGTAAAAAAAGCAAACAACATCTTAGACTTATAAAGTACTTCTGACCTTAAGGACCTTGAAAGGAAGATGTTTTCAGATGCACTTTCAGAACTGCTGGCCTAGCACATTTCTGTCTCTTATTTTCTGTCTACAGCTCTGCAGCCTTATTGCCTCTCAGGCTCAGCTCAAACCCTACTGCAAGAACACTTGCCTAACCCTTTATCTGATCTCCTTTCTTCTATGCAGCATACCTTGGAATGTAAGACCACAGGGTTTTGCACTGTTTAGCTTTCAGGTGATTATGTGTCTGATTTATAAAACTATGTTCCTTGAGGATTGTACCCTGGCTTATATTTTTTTAAATTCCTATGTGGCTAAGCAGTAAATACTTGCTGAATTGAACTGAACTAGCATGAAACCAGGTTTTACTGGGAAAGTAGATAAGCTTTGCATTTTTGCCCCTCCTAAAGCCTGAGTATTAATATCAAAATTATTTTATTTATTCATTCAGTCTTTTAATACGTTTGCATATCTAGCCAGACGCTGAGCTGGTTATTGGAGATACAGTAGTGAATGAGACAGATCTATATCTCAGTTCCTGCCATCATTGATCTTTTGGTCCAGTAACAGATATTGATAAATCACAATTATAATTGGTTGTTTAAATAGTGCTGTGATGGCATAAGAACAGGGGACTGTGAGAGTACTCTGGTGTAGTCTCTAACCTAGACTGGAGGAGCTAGAAACATTTTATTTAGAGGAAGACCTTTCTAAGCCAAGAGCTGAAAGATATCTAGAAATCAGCTAGGCGAAGAGGTTATATGTTCCAAGCAGAGGAAATAGCTTATTGATGAGGGAGCTTGAGGTATTCAGGGAAATTTTATAGAGCTGCAAGGTTGAGTTTTGTGGTGCTGGGGAATGGTTACAGGTGAGACTCAAGAGGTATATAGGAACAGATGTTAAAGGGCCTTTGTAAAATCAGAGTTTATCCTGCGGGCAGTGAGGAACCCCTACTTTTAAATGGAAATGTGGGTGATTAGTTTTGTATTTTAGAAAAATGTCTTGACTATCATGTGGCTGATAGATAGGCATGCCTTTGTATGTGGCAATATCAGTTTATTACATGATCAAATAAAGATTTCTAAGGCTAATGGTTAACTAGGAGTTAATGGAACGTTGAGAATAAACAGGTGAGGTCATTATTATTTGGTTCCAAGGTAGAGGAGTCATGGGGCAGCAAGTTTTTTCCTTTTTAAAAATTAAACTTCTTTTCAGCTGTAGAAATGGGCCAATCACATTAATACTACATGACTGGGTTAGGTAATTGCATTAAGCAGTTGAGGGAGCCCCAGTACAGGTTCCCAGAAGAATGCTTACAGCTGTGTAGATTTCACATCTGATGCTGGGATTTGCTTAAAAAAAAAATCCCTCTACATCCTCCCCCTCAAACACATACCAGAAACTCAGAACAACCAATAAAATCCTGATATGTAACACAAAATTGAAAAAGAGCAAGAAGACTTTCTTGTGAGACCCACGAAGAAGTATATATTATTGAAAAGGGGGTTGATATTCTCAGAAAGGCGCATTTGTCACTTTGATAGTCTTGTAAATGTTATGTAAATACTCTACAAATACTCATAGAATACAGGAGTTCTTGGTGAAGTAATATTGTTGAATATTGGTTTGATTTTTGTGAACTAAACAGATGATTGACATTCCCACATCTTTTTTCTAAAACAATAAATTTTGCTTATAATTATAATACTGGTGGGATACCATTTTCAAAGGGCTTAGAGACAGAATAGAATAGTCTGTTAAGTTCATTAAGCTTATACTTTTGGTGTAAAAAGACATGATTTGTGTTGGTTCTTTTGGTTGAATTAAGTATAAGTTTGCTCTCTCTTTTTTTGAAATAAGAAAGTAAATGGTATGTTTGGGATCTGAAACAGTGTCCTGAAGATAAATAATATTACCCTGGCCAGTGTGACTCAGCTGGTTGGAGCATCTTCCAGTAAACCATTAGGTTTCAGGTTCGATATGCGGTCAGAACACGTACCCAGCTTAAGTGTTCGATTCCTGGTCAGGTCACATACAGGACGGCAACCGATTGATGTTCCTCTCCTACACTGATATTTCTCTCTCTCCCTTCCTCTCTCTTTAAAAGCAATGAAAAAAATGTCCTTGGGTGAGGATAAAAAATAATAATATTGTGCCCTTTTACAGTAACAATTTGAATGTAATATAATACTTTAACCTGTTTTTAAAAAGTAATACATTTTGTTTTGCTTAAAAGTGATAGTTGTTTGCCTAAGAAATATGCATTTTCAAAAATAAGTACTAAAAAAGGTTATTTCCCTGTATAAAAGGAGTTAGGGACAAAAAGATGTTGGACGTTTGAAAAACAACATATTGTTACTTGTAGGGATTTAAATCTGGTATTCCTCATTCGAGTACAGAACATACAAAATTATTTGAGTGACTATTTCCTCAGTCCCCTCAAAATGACACTTAACTAGTAACCTTCTGGAAACAGGGAGAAATTAATTGCATACTTGGGTGCCTAAGGCATTAGGGCTTAATTCATTTGAGGAATCCTTTGAGAAAGGCTGCTATAAACTTTAATAAAGCTATAAATACACACACCAAAGACATCAAGTACATCCTGCTTTGCTTGAGTAATGGCCTTTTCTTTCATATCATCACTAGCATTTCGTTAGTGTCTTAAATCATTGCACTTATTAATCATGTCAACTTCTTTATACAGATAGTAGATCGTAGTGTTTAAGTGTGTAGAGTCTGAAGCCAGACTGCCAATTTTTGAATTTACTGTTACTAACTAGCTGATCTCATCATCTTCTACAATGGAGACAATGATCAGAGGAGATAATCCTTTCATTCTCTTTCTTTGAATTACCTAAGTACCAAGTACGTTTACCTTCCCTATGCCTATGAGAAACTCAGGAAGCACCACTGTTCCCCTTCTGGTTTAACAAAAGTAATTTACAAATATTTATACCTTTGAGAAAGTAGACATTAAATATTACTTGGCAACACATCCATTATTGGTTGTTTTCACTTTCCTCCCATGATAAGAAAAGATGCATCACTGTGTACTTGCTTGCTCTTTTATTTCTGTGGGTTAAATTTTGGGGGCACTTTTGGCCAATTTATAAACACATCTTCAATTTTAATTACTGTTTTTAAACTACTCTCCAAAAAGATTATACAAAGGTTATAGTTGAGGAATACTCGCTTTTTCATAGTTAACTTTGTTTATAGTTTTTAGGGGTTTGGGGATAATAATGAAGTTCTTAATGTCATTTTTGCCACACCCACCACTTTTTTGTGTGTGGTTTGCTGGTGCTTCAGCCAATTTTCTGTCGTGCAAATCCTGAGTATGCACAAAATCTGATCAGGTTACTCAATCAGCAGCTCTTTGGGTACTTAGATTATAGGACTAAAGGTAAACTACAGAGATGTAAAAGAGCTTTAAACATTTTATCTAGAATGCCTGAATTCTTCTCTCAATATTCTTTAGCTTCCGGCGTCTATGTTACTCGATCACTTGAGCAGTTACTAAACGCAGTAACTGATGACTGTGTTGGCAATATGAAGGGAAAATAGTAAATCTTTTTTAATAAAACCATCTTCTAACACTGAAATTCTTTCCAATTATGGCATTTCATGGGCTCAGGTAAAACTTGAGAACACAACAAATGATAGTCAGAATTTTGTATAATTCGTCTTTTTTGTTTTTGCTGTAGCAGCTTTGTCCTTTTGATTGCACCACACTTCAAAACATTTGGAAGTGCAGTCCCTATCCCTAGTGTATTTGGTTCTTAACGTGAGTAAGATCTAAAATCACTGCCGGAATGAGAAAGCTTTGTTGTCCCTAAAAACAAAATGATCAGTAATTATTCTTTAATAGAAGTAATAAATTGCTTCTTATTAAAACATGTACCTGTTTGTATGTCAAAGAATTGAGAGACTGATTCTGAGATACCCTTGTTTTAATCTAGAATCTTAAACTTCATTTGAGTTTCTTAGTGAACAAATGTACATGTATGCTCAGTTTTTAAAGTTTTAGTAAGATATTATCATGAATTTAAGGCTTAATATCTCTGTGCTGTTCACTACATATCAATTCCTTATTCTGTAGTCATAAGTCATATGCAGCTGAGTATATATAGGTAGTAGTTTAGTGGACATTTGATAAATCAATTGAATTTGCACTGTCACATTTTATAAATGTGCTATTCAGTAAAATGAAAACTTGCACTTTAAATAAAACAAATAGTTCTTAGAAAATGTCATTTTATTTTCTTGTTAAATTATCTGATCTATTTAATATTGAAGTCCAATAGCATAATTAATTTTGAATCTGTTCTCATAGACTTACATGTAAAAGTCAACAAATAGATCCTTGCCACTTGTGTGAAGTGGCTATTTGACCACGAAATAAACTATTTTTATTGCTCTGGCCTGCGGATGTGTTCTTTCTGGCAGAGCTGTCCATATTTGGTGGCTCTGCATGGAGAGCCAGGTGGTGCTGAAAAGCATCACACAGTGAAGCGTGGATATGTCTAGGCTTGACATTTGTCATCCCTTACTGCTGAAGGGGAGAGTAAAATCTGTTTTTCCATATGTTTATGCTTTTTTTTTTTTGCCTGCAGTTTTGTCCAGATGGTCTTATGAACATTGTTTACTTTAGGATGCTCTCCCAGATGTTTTGAAAACTGATGAGAAATGTGGTACACAGATAAATAAATCATTTACATGTTATGGTTTTAAAATGCTACTTCTTCTTATATGATTAAAATATTTATTTCTGGAAGTATTTTCCCAAGTGAATAATAAATGTATATAATATATATAATATATTTTTATATAGCTAATATAATCTATATAGTTTAGTTCTCCCAGTCACTCTGTTTTCATGTTAATAAGCTAAAAAAATGTTATGGCAACATTTATTAAGAATGTTAACTAAAGAAAATACTTTTGAAGAGTCATTTGTTCAGGGTTGCATATACCCAAATCTGTAAGAATCTTGCTCTACTTTCTTTAATGATTCTTCTCATGGTACATAAATCATTGAAGAGAAATTAGGTGGTAAAATAACAATGGATTTAGAATTAAAAGATTATCATTATGACCATCAGCAAATCACTTAACCTGCTGGACACTGAGTTTTGTAAATGTACAATCAGAATAAGAACCTGTGCTGAAAGGTGGAGTAATGCATGGATTTAATGACTCTTTCATCACAGGTCTCTTACAAATTAACGTGAAACCATCTAGTGGCGATGGCTGTAGTGAAACCTGCCAATGCTAGCCTTCAGTTGCAATGTCAGATATGGTAATGAAGAGGTGGACAGCTCTCATTTGCTGCCCCAGCCAGGATCACTATGGGGCTGCTTCTTGTTTGTGTAGTGCTTCTTAAACACTGATGGTTTTTTTTTTTCTCATTTGCTTGTATATTCACTTGCAAATTTGAATACTGTCTGGCTTTTTATTACTTTCTCTTTTCTTCATGCCTGGCCTCTGCACTTCAGTGACCTTCTCCATTAATTGTACTAGCTTTTGCTCCAAAACTCTCATATGGAGTTTAATTCTTATCACTTATTGTAGTCCAGAGGACAGGGGAAGAGATCTTTCTTGTTCTTCACTGTGTTAATTTGGAATTCTAGAGTTGGGAGTTAAAAACAACTCTTCAATATGTGCACAACAGACATCCAATGACCTGTTTGCTTATTCTTTAAGCAAACAGGAGTAAAGGGGAAAAGCAGGTAATAGGATTTATGAAAAAATATTGCATCATAGTATAAAAGTTAAGACTTGAAAGAAGAATCTTTTCCATGCAATCAATTTGCATAATGATAGAAACATTGTCAAAACCACCAACTCATTTTTCTCAATGAGATAAGATAGTTTCACACATTAAAAAGAAAAGCCAAGAAATTATGAAAACCATAGTCAATATAAAAGGAAAAATCACATTAGCAATTCAGAAAATCCAATTAGAAATAAGAAATAAACTTGAGGGGAAAAAATCAGTACAGAAAATGATTAAAGAGGAAAAAAGAGCAGATAAGCAATGGACATGAAGGCTAGCTTGTGAAGATACGGATTCTGGCACAAATGATTTCTGGTAGGCTCTCTGGACTGTTTTTCACACACGTAGTGCTTACCATGCCAGGTACTTTGCAAATAGCAGCTTGTTTAGTCCTTGTGAAAAATCTATGAGAAAATGTGTTAATAATCTCACTTAATTGATATTGGAGCCCTATGTCTAGATGCCTTTGGGGGGAGGGGCAAAAGTCAAAGATGCCAAGTCAAGCTTTGTTTGAACCAATAGCATGTGCCTGACATCACTCTGCCAGTACCCAGTTTTTTCTTTCCTTTTTTTTTAAAGATTTTATTTATTTATTTTTAAAGGGGGGAAGAGAGGGAAAAAGAGAAGGACAGAAACATCAATGTGTGGCTGCCACTCAAGCGCCCGCTACTGGAGACCTGGCCTGCAACATGTGCCCTGACTGGGAATCATACCGGTGACCCTTTGGTTCACAATTTGGCACTCAATCCACTGAGCCACACCAGCCAGGGCCCAAGTTCTTCTCTATGGTGTTTGTTTCTTGCTCCTGTCCTGAGACCAGAGCTACCTCCACCCCTGGTCACCTCCCTTAATATTGTTGTTGTACAAAAGGGCGGTGTGGGGAGGAGCTGTCTTAACTTATATCTTCTTAAGAGCTCATCAGAGACATGGAGGGCTATCAGTCTACTGTATTTTCTGTTTAATTTTGTAGGTTTTCATTTGCATTGAATTTTTATAATGTATGTTCTCCCCACCATCACACCCTTGTGGAAGGAAAAAAACGGTCATAGGAGACATTCCCTAATCTCCATTAATCTGACTGGAGGGCAAACTGTCAAACATTTAGAATGAATTAGCAGTGCAAGACAGCATGTCAGTATCAGATAAATAAATTATGTAATGTAATTGTAAAGGACTACGTCATCTGAGGTTGAAAGGAATTGAATTTAAAAGAACAGTTAAAAGCCAAAAAATTTGAGAACTTGGGAATTTCGTGTCCAACTTCAAATAATAATGATTCAGAAACGAATCTGCTGTTAAATAGATATAATTAATCATGTTCATAAATGTTAGGAATTGTTCTTCATTTTCATACTGTTATTAAACATGATACTATAATTTGCAAATTTGCATTAATTATACAAGTTAGTAAGCCCAAAACATGCACTTATGTACTATGTGCTTAGGTATTTTACCTTTTATATTATAATTCTGTTAATTTTTTAACTTTTTATTTGAAAATTTCAAATGCAGAAAAGTTACAAGAATAATATGAAAAAATTGCCACTATATGGTGATTTGCTTTTTTTTAATATCAATTCAGTATCACTTTCATTTTGTTCAGTGAATGATAATCTATTACTGCCCTTCTTTATTTTGATAATTCAAATTGCCCCGCATTGGAACAGTGGGAACCTGTTAAAAACGGCTCCTGTGTATTTTGATATACTCATCATTTTTTTGTGAGCACTACCTTATTTTCAGGCACAATAATAATATTATAGGCTCATTTTGCCTCTTGGCTGCCCCATGTTAAGAATCAGCCTCTTCTTCAAGGAGTCTACATTCCTTTTAGTAGGGAATGGTATTTAGGAATGGTGATCTGGATCTTTTGTACCTGTCTTTTTAATTCACTCTTTTACATTTAATTTTTTAATTCATCTGGAATTTATTCTGCAGTGTGGTGTGAGGTATAGATGTGTATATTAAAATGAATTAAAGTTAATTGCTTTACTCAAGACATGTATTTGTGTTTGTGTCCCTGCCCTTTAGGAACACTGATTCAGGGGAAACATCTTATTTAATTTCAAATAATGTATTTAAGTTATGTCAGATGACATATACTTAATTTTACATTTCATGTCAGTTATGTTTTTTTTCTAACTTAGGTACATTTTCCAAAGTTATAAAACTTTGTGAAGAAAAATGTGAAACAGGGGAAAAAAAGAAGGGGAGGAAAAGCAGCTGTGTGACGTCTGTAAAAGGAATTACAAATTTAGGAAATACTTGTTTTTTTAATGCGGTGATGCAGGTAAGAGCCATCAGAAAGCTGTGTGAAATGTAAAAGATAATTTTCATTAATTTATATTTGTTTGCATACCTGTCGACTGTCAAATGACTGCTAACCGTTCATCTAGACATTTCTGTTGCTACCTGTTCATCTAGAAGTTTTTCTTTTTGTTTGTTTTAGGCTCATTTTAGCCATTGTCACACACATATGTAACCCTTTTTTCTACAGTGCTTCTTAAATGTCTTCTCTGGACTTTGTCATGGCTCTGTCAGTAGTGACACTTATTAAATGTAAAATGCATTCAGTTAAATTTTTTAACTTAAAAATCATTTGCCATGCTAGACCAAATCTGAAACTTTGGGAGAGTAATTTATTCCATAAAATCAGAGGCGTGGTGCGCCTCAACCGGCAGACTTCACTTTTGTTCTCTTTTAGAACTTGGCACAGTCTGACATCCTTACCGAACTGATGAGTGAGACCAAAGAAAATGGTACAAAACTCAAGGTCGTTCCTTCATCAGACTCTCAGCTGGTAAGAAGGGCCACCAATGCTGCCGAAATCTCTCTTTCCTGCTTCTCAGAACTGTCAGCTGAGATGGTGACCAGAAGGTTTGAAAAAATAATTGAGTGGTATTTTGGGAAAATAAACAATCAGATTTAAAACTTCCAAAATCATAACTTTAAGATATGTTTCAAACATATGGGTCAAACAGTGCAACAATATTGAGATAGCTTTCAAACAAACATACTAGAAATAACAGGAATTTGACTTTTGTTGATGAAAACTAGGACTCCTGTTTTGTAGTTACTGGTGGCATTTGCTTAAATATGGCATTTTTGTTCTTTAAAGATAGATCTGTTTTTAATAGTGAACATCTGAAGGTTTTTTTGAAGCCTAATCTGATAATAGATTTTTAAGCTAATGAGGAAGAAAAGAGAGGCAGCCTCTGTCATTCAGCGCCCACAGTTAGGCCTCGTTATTCAATCTCTTGGAATACCACCCGGCCTAGGTTACTCTAAATCTGATAAAATGAGACAAAGCAAGCCCACTTTCATGATTTTATCTAAACACACACAAAAAGCAGGTTACCCTACCACTTAGAAAATCCCTAATACCCTGTCTCTTGGCCAAAATGATTGAGGGCTCTTTCTTTACTGGTTGTAGCTTTATCCTCATTCTCGCCTCCTCCCACCCACAGATAAGATTTATTGAGATACCTAATTATAGAATTACCCCCGCTTTCTGACAGTATCCAAGCTTAGACTCCCCACTGAATCACCCAACTAAAGCTCAAACCCTGTACTGGTTCTTTCAAACACCCTCTTATTGAGATACCTCATGGCCCGTGTTCTCCCTCAGTGCCACAAGTACAGTAGTAATCCCACCTCATTCAGCAGTAGGTGTTTTCCTGGTGGTCTTTGCCTGGAGGGCATTGGCACTAGTAATATTAATTTTAGTTAGAAATTGATTTGTGTTTTAGAGGAAGAAAGAGCGCCTGTTTAGTTCATGATCTGACTCTCAAAAACACTGAACAAAAAAAGAGTTCTAAAAATTCTTAGCCCAATGTCGTAATCTCAGGTTTTCTTCTAAGGAGACAGTTTTGAAAGACAATATCGTATTTTTTGTTGAAAAAGCAGACTATAAAGTCATTGCCTATTCAGCCCCTTAAAATTTTTAAGGTAGATCCCAATGCCATTTTCTAAAGTGACGTGAGATAGTGAAGACTATTTTACCGAGTAGAGGTTAATGCTTAGTCATCTGAAAAGGTTTCCCATGAAATGAGACTGAATGTTACATTTTACTATTTACATGTGGAGCTGTGTCTCAAGATTACTATATGGCAATTCGATATTAGAGCTGATCAATCTTAGGACTTAGTTTTTTTTAGGACAGAGTTGACCTGAGTTGTGGGACTATCAGTGTAGGTCACTACTCTCTCAATAACCAATTTTACTCTGTCCTTTGTAATCTGTATGCCTTTTGTTTCTTTTTTAACTATATCATGCTAACTTGAACCAGCAGTAATATGTTGAATAGAGGTGATGAGAGCAGACATCCTTGCCTTAATCCCCAAACTAGGGCAGAAACATTCAGTTTTTCCTATTATTAAGAATGAAGTTAACTGTAGGTTTTTCATATGTGTTCTTCATAAGGTTGAGGATATTCCCTTCTATTACTGGTTTTCTGAGTTTTATCATGAATGGATGTTGAATTTTGTCAGATGCTTTTTCTGCATCTGCTGAGGTTATCATATGGTTTTCCTTTTTTATGTTAATGTGGCAAGTTACATTGATTAATTTTCAAACCTATCTGGTATTCATTCCTAGGACAAACCCCACTTAGTAATGATGTATTATTATTCTTATGTTGCTGGATTCAACTTGTTAATATTTGTATGCATCTCAGCAGTGTGCTTACTTTTAACAAACTTTTTATTGAACTGAAGTATTCGTACAGAAAATATACATCATATTTGTACAGATGATGGATTTTCACAAGGTGAACACACTGGACTAAACCTAACCAACACTTTGCTTAAGAAACAGAACATTACCAGCAGCTGGAAGCCCCCTTCAGATTGCCTTCCATTCACTGCCTCCTGACCTGCCAGAGATAACCGCCAACCTGGTTGCTTACAGGACAGATTAGTTTTGCCTGTTTTAATATTATATGTAAATGAAATCATATAATATATATTGTTTTGCATTTGGCTTCTCCCTGTCAACATGTTTGTGAGATTCATTATTGCATCATTGCATTCTCATGAGCAAACTTAGTTTTGTTTCAAAGTTAAAATGTGCTTTTAAAACCAAGGTTATTTATTGACTCATTCTTAAAATTTTTTACTTTGTCTAAAAATGCTTTATTTGGGAGTGGAGGATAGTATGTATACCTTAGTGCTTGGGCTTCAAAACTGCCTTAGATTTTGCGTTTGACCCTTGAGGTAACCTTCAATATACTTAACATGGCAGAAAGCACTTCTGATATTCAAAAGCTATGGAAAATTATAACCTGTCCTTTCCATGGTATTAGCCAGATGGTGGATTTTTAAGGATAAT
>VMDR010010510.1:0-30647 GCA_007922815.1 Macrotus californicus | reverse complement strand
TGAGTGTGCCAGTGTGGCCGTGTGAGGGAGGGTGGCTGCCCCGGTAAACCGAGTGACGCCATCGCTCCCGACCGCGAAGAAACCTGCACCTCTCGGGCCCCACGCGGCCTGCGTGGCTTTTTGACCCGGAAAAGGGGACGTCGGGGAGCAGCGACCGGGGGCGGGGACCGCGGCGGGGGCCGTGCTGAGCTGTGGGGCGGGGCTCGCGGCCGCGGGCGGGGCCGCCGGGGGGGGGGGGGCGGCCTCGGGCGCCCCCGCCCCCGCCGTCAAGCCGTCGCTAAGGCCGGCCGGCGGGCGCGGCGCGGAGGGCCTTAGCAACCAGGCGCGGGCACGCGCGCGCGGGCGCGTGGGCCTTGCCGCGCCGGCAGCTCCTGCGGCTCCCACGCGCGCGGGCTGGGCGGGGGTGGGGGCGGGGCGGGCGCGCTCCGGGCGCGCTCCGGGGGCCAGCGGGGATTTCCAGCGCGCGAGAGGAAGTGCTGCGAGAGGGAGCGTGAGGGCGCGAGGGAGCGCGGCGCGGCCGGGCGCCGCGTGCGCGAGCCGCGTTGCAGCCCAGCAGGGACTTTCCAGCCGGCGGCGGCGGCGGCGGCCGCCGGCCCTTCCCCGCCCCCCGACATGGGGCTGCCCGGGGAGCAGGACGCTGCAGACCGCGGCGGAGGACGCGCCCGGAACCCCTGAGCCGGCGAGCGGCGGCGGACCGCGGGGTAAGGGGCTGTGGCGGCGAGCGGGCGGGTCCGGCGGGTCTGTCTCGGGGCTCCATCCCGCGCCCTCGGCGGCGGCGCGGGGCCGGAGCGGCGCAGGCCCGGCGCCGGCGGCCAGTGCCCGGTGCGGCGCCGCCTTGCCGGGTCTCCGCCGGCCCGCCCGCCTCCCGGACGCCTCAACTTCGGGAAACTTTGTGCCCGGGGCCAGGCCCGGGGCCGGGGCTCCGTAGCTTTTCAGGAAACGGGGCACTCAGGCCTCTTGCGAACGTGACCCTCCTCGGGGCGGCGAGAAAGCAGCATCTGCTGCGCGGCGGGCGTCCGTCCCGGGAGAAGCCGGCTGGCTCGGTGTTCACACGGACCGGCGTGCTCGCCCCGGGCCGGCGGCGTGTCTTTTTTTGAGCCATTATTTAAAAGTTTATACTGAGTCATTCCTCTGCAGATGAGCCTCCGACTGATTCATAGTCCGAGCTGCAGTGGCCTGGCGGCGGGCGGGCCCGGGCCCCCGTTTGGGGCAGAAAGCACGCATTCCACCTTCGCTGACGCGGAAGGTCAGAACGGGCGCCCTGGGCCGAGTGCTGCGCCGCCGGCCGGGGGCGAATTCCGCCCGCAGGCGACGGGCTGCCGCTCGCGCGCTCTGCCGCCTGCCCAGCGTCGCCCCGCGGGGACCGCACTCTGATGTGCAGACCTTTGGGGAGAATCCTGTGCGGGAGAGTCTTTACCTTTAGCTGGGAAGCGTAGCATGAAATGGAAATGGATGGGGCGCTGTGGACGTGCTCTGAAATTTAAGAAGCCTTCGGATCCCGGGCCGTGGAGGAGACAGTTCTGTGTCGCGTTTTTCGTGTGAAGCTGTGAATCAGATTTCCAAATGACACGGGGCTGTGTGTGTGTGTGTGTGTGTGAGAGTGTGTGCGCCCTGTGCATACATTTCTGTGGAGTCATAAGGGCCGTACTGAGCAGCGTTGTTGCCGCTTCTTGATTTCCATTCACCGCGCACCACTGAGGAGGAGCCATAATTTTTTTCTCTAGCGTTTGCTGTGAGCACACACGGGTGAAGCTTTTGGAGATGTCGTTTCTGTCCCCTGTGTGTCTATAAAATCCTCATGGAAGGAAATGACCTGGGGGGGCAGCAGTTAGTGTTGAACCCTTCTCACACCTTTCACGTCTTTGGAAATGGCCCGGGGACAAGACTGCATCCCGGGCAGGAGTGTGGCCCCAGCGAGGACAGCCATTGGCTCTTCCAGTGGGAACAAGGGTCTGCCTGGTCCCTGCCTTGTGACAAGGTGTATGTTCAGAGTCAGTCGGGAGACGACAGATTCTTTGGCCAAAACAAAATAAACCTTCCCAGTGTGAGAACTGGGGAATGCCCTGCAGGAATGGGAGCCCTCGCGAGAGTGCGTGCAGGTGGCAGGAGCGCGGCCGGGGAGTCCCGCATCCCTCCTAGAGATCAGACCTCAGCCCCGCGAGGTCTGCGATGTGAGGTGTCTCTCCCAGACGCCATCTGTGCCAGCTGTCACAATGCAGGAGCCAGGCGCGCAGAGGGAGCTGGCAGGGAGAATTCCAGACTTTTTTTTTAAGACACTCATGTGAATTTTTCTGTGAGGCTGAAAGAAGACCAGTTATTTTCCTTGGACACTCCCCATTCATTTTGGAATTAATAAGATGACCCCGCTCAATGGGAAGGGTGTGCAGACATCCCACAGGGGCCAGGCGACAGCAGTGGCCGGCTCCTCTGGCTGAACAGTATTACTACACAACGTCCCTGCTGTTGCTCATGCCCTGAACAAGGTCCTTCATCTAATAGAAGCATCTCAGTTGCTTCTCACTGTTTCCCTGTATTTGGGATTTTGATTCTGTAAACATCTCTGCCGGAGTCCCTTTAATTTCTGACTCTGCAGCTGGAGAGGGACTATCCTGGGGGTTGTCAGCATAGATATGCTGATGAGCTGAAGGGTGAAAATGCTTTACTCCTTTAAAGTCCTTTTTTTTTTTTTTTATGATGTTAAAGATGTACTTCAAGAAAGATAAAACTGTCATGGGGTGTTGCAAGTCTGGGCTAGCTCAAGCAAACAAAGGAAATTGCGTTAAATTTGCCCGTCTCTGCTCTCTTCTTCCAGCGAGACTCTCGCAGCAGCGTGCCATCTAACCTGTCAGGTGTTACGCAACAGCTGAGTTTCCTTGCAGTGGCAGCTTAAGGACTGTAACTTGGCAGAGGAGACAGCTTATGACCAGGGTCCTCCCATGGGTTCCGTGGAATCAGGACCCCTTGGGTGCTTCTTTACGAGTGCTCACAGAGGAAGCAAGTTGATCTGGAGGTGGGGGTTAGGAGCATCATAATACTGACTTAAGATACAGAGAGAAACTGGGAAGACAGCCGTGGAGGGGAAAGGAGGAGGTGAGGCCAGTGGGTTCAGAAGGCGACCAGAGAGAGGCAGCCGAGGCCTAAATGTGAAGAGGATGCTCGGGCCCGCGCTGGGCAGGAGGAACGAAGCCAGTGCGGGAGGGCCTGACACCTGCAGGCAGGAGGGCCATAGAGAGATGCACACCATGGGGCAGCCTGCCCATTAACAGGCTGTGGGTCCAAAGGAGCTCATGGAAATAGAAGGAAATGCAATTTTATTTTTTATATTTTATTTTTTTAGAGGAGTTTATTCATTTATTTATTTTTAGAGGGAGGGGAAGGGGAGGAGAAAGACAGGGAGAGAAACATCAATGTGTGGTTGCCTCTGGTACGCCCCCTACTGGGGCCCTGTCCCGCACCCCAGGCATGTACCTTGACTGGGAATCAAACCAGCGACCCTTTGGTTTACAGGCCGGTGCTCAATCCACTGAGCCACACCAGCCAGGGCAGGAAATGCAATTTTAAACTAGAAAAGGAAGAAAGGTAAGAAAACAATATGTGTGTTTGTGTAATATCTATTATTCCTAATTAACTAAAAACTACAAAACAGTCTCCTCACGTTAGGGAACCTTCGCTGTGTCCTACACAGTGCTGGCTTAGACGTGGTGGGTGCTGGGAACTGACCGGCCTGGGAAGGGGAGGGAGGTTTGTATGGGTAAGCATTAGAACCTGTCCTTGGCTGGGTTTTTTTGCCTCCCGGTGCACATACTGGGGGCTGAGGCGGGCAGGCGGTGAGATGGCATGAATGCAGCTGACTTCTGGTTTCTGTCAACTGCGGGTATCAGGTTGGAATCTCTTCCTGCATTCTCATTCCTCGAGACAAGTGGGTCATTAGCTAGGACTTGGGAGTCTTTTTCTCATTTAATTTAATGTTCAATTAATGTGCCTCGAGTTCCCCTAATGTTCTGGTTACAGTGCCAGATGACTGAGAGCCGCCGCCTGCCTTTAAAGGCGTGGTCTGCGCAAGTCTGGGCATCTGGGCCCCTGTGCCAGGGGAGGAGGCGCAGAAACCTGCGGGGAGTGACTGAGCCAGCGCCAGGACAGGCACTGCTGGGGGAAGGGCGAGGAAGAGGGAGAGTTCACCACTCTGCCCTCAGCAAGACCCTGAAGACCCCCAGAGAGAAAGTCGGCGTCATGAGGCGTAGGCTACAGTGAAGCCGCGGGTTGTGTGGAAGGCTGGGGGCCGTTCAGGGAAGGGAAAGCTCCAGGCCAGCCTGGGTCCTGGGGAGGCTTCCAGGAAGTGACATGGGGAGCGGGGCCGAGAATGGCAGCCCTTCCCAGGGCCCCTTGGTACTTCCGTGTGATGGGATCCGATGACTTGCCGCCCTGTCACTGCTCACCAGAGGCGCAGTGCTGACCATGCTGCTGCTCTGTGGGTGCCCAGGTGCTGTTGTCCTGGGGTTGTCTGGCTCCTCCCAAGCCCTTGGAGACTGGGAGCTACAGTGAGTCAGGTGATCTGCACCCCCAACCCCACCGCCGCCCCAGGAAGGGGCTAGTCTGCGGTAGGGACCACCCTGCTGGTGGAGCTCATTGCTGTCCCTGCTGTCTCTCCACATAGGTAGGGTGTCTCCAAAAAGGGTAGGGGTGGTAAATGGTATAAAGCCCCTTGCCCAGGGACTGCCCCCTCTGAAATAACCCAGCCCTCTTTAGTTCTCAAGAAATAAGAAGTTGGGCCCTATAATTTCATTTCATGACTGACTTGAAGGGTTTGCTCCATGCTGATTTTGGTGCCACGTGTTTTTAAATCAGGTTTTTGGTGACTTCTCACGGTGCCATTCTGCCAAGAACGATTCCAGATGTGCTGTTTGGCATCCTGATTTCCTTTCCAATGTGAACACTTGATTCTATGGAGAAACCTAAAAGCATATTTATTGGAAACTTGGTTTCTGTAAGTGAAGAGGAAAGCAAAATTGGTTGACCAAGTGGCATCATAAATTCTTTAGCAGGGGTGTCCAACCTTTGGGCGTCTCTGGGCCGCACTGGAAGAAGAAGAGTTGTTTGGGCCACACATGAAATACATCGTGACATGCAATCACACAGAAAATCTCACGATGTTTTGAGTAAATGTACGATTTTGTGTTGAGCTGCATTCGCAGCCGTCCTGGGCTGCCTGCGGACGGCGGGCTGTGAGTTGGACACCCTGCTTGAGGACAACGGTAGCACCGAAATGGCCAATCCCGAGTGAGTGCCTCGGTGTCACGATGACCGAGGGGAAGGTTTTCTGAGACAAGGCCTGTACTCCGGAAGAGTCACGCCCAGGAGGAGGCCTGCGCGCACCAGCGGGAATGAGGAATGAGGAGCCTGTCAAACCTCTCCCCTCCCCTGGGTCCGGGCTCGGGACGGAGCCTCCTTCAGCATTTGTGCCCCGTGCCTGCAGGTTTGGGGTTAGGGGGCATAGGACAGTTGCCATGCCATGGTTCCGTGTAGCCTGGCATGGGCAGTTGGGCGAGCCATGAGCCTTACGGCTGCCACCCTTGACTGTGCCCCCACTGACCCCCTTCTGACTATGGGGAGCTCCCTGGCTGGGTACATTCAGGGGTGGTATGATTGGAGACTTCCTTTGACATTGTTGGCTTTCTTGGGTGCTTTTTATTTTTAAAGATTTTATTCAGTTAATTATTTTTAGAGAGGGGGAAGGGAGGGAAAAAAAGAGGGAGAGAAACACCAATGTTTGGTTGCCTCTCGCACCCCCCCCACCCCCACTGGGGACCTGTCCTGCAACCCAGGCGTGTGCCCTGACCGGGGATTAAACTGGTGACCCTTTGGTTCTCAGGCCTGCGCTCAGTCCACTGAGCCCCACCAGCCAGGGCTCTTGGGTGCTTTTAATGACTCACAAAGAAACAGGGAAACCAGATCTCTTTAGTCCTTCCTTGCCCAGTAATGCCCAGAAGTCACAACTTTATTGTAGAAATTAAATTCTGTCCTTGTGCATTAGTGGCAGCCCGATGTGCGAAACGTCGTTGTGTAGTAAGTGCAGTGTTCTGGTTTCAGGAGGCTTTCCTGTGTGTGAGCGGGCACGGCGCATCTTTAGCGCAGTGTGTCTCGGACCCTTTCAGTTTTACCTTAAAATTTAATATGGATTTTACCTTGTACTCAGTAACATGTCTGATTTTTTAATATAAACACTTTGTTCCCCAATTTTGAGTGAAGTTGATCCTCCAGAAGGTGCATTGTGTTTGTCCTGGCCTTCCCTGGGGTCCCCGAGGGTCCCCTGGCACCCCGCCACGTGTCCCAGGGCTGCCCGCCCCGGACCTGCGCAGTGCGGCACGTACAGACATGGGGTCACCGTCCTGCCTCTGTTCGTCGCAGGAGCGGGGGCCGGCCTCTGCCTCGCGGAGTCAGTTTCCCTGCCTGGGAAAGGGGTGGGCAGTGCCACGCGCAGCACCTGCAGCACCCACCCGTGAGGAGACGAGTGGACGGTGAAGCATCCTACCGATGCACCCACACGACTGAGGGCAGAGTCCGAGTGAGGAGATGCAGGGATGTGAACACGCGTGTCAGGTCACAGTAGGGCCCGTGGAGATCTGCTGGGGAAGCTCCTCCTTTTCGGTGGGAGGCCGCCGAGGCCCCGCGTGTTCGGATCACGGTGAGGCGGAACCGTGGCCCAGAGCAGAGCTTTCTCCCTGCATTCTTCACTGCCCCGGGCTGCCTGCCCCCGGGGAGCTGCTTGGCATCTCGCTCCCACTTGTGTGGCTGAGGATTATTTAATCAACACACATTTTTTGAGAACTTACTCAGGGCAGTCGGTGCTGGTTGCCAAAGCTAACAAGTCAGGTGAGGCGCTCTGTGACCACACTGTCTCCAAGGCGCCGCGAGGTGGGCGAGCCAGAGGACCCTGTGGTCCCGGACCGGTGGGGGGCGCCGTGGGGTGGGGGCCGGCCGCTGGTGGTGCCTCCCTGACGCCAGCGACCTGGGAGGCGCGGCCGCCCCCTTTTGGGGTCGGGGGGAGAATGAAGAGCTGACTCACGATAGACTTTGGGGTTTTGTTCATACTCTAGACTTTCAGATTTTGCCTCCAGACCCTGAAGGCTTTAGCATTGCTGCTGTTCAGTGCTTTTCAAAGTGATTGTGTATTTTTCCAGCGTATATTCTGCCTGCAGCCCTTCCTTTCCTCCAGAATCTGCTTTGCCTGTGCTTCTTTCCACCCAGGGCTCCATTCCTCGTCTCTGGTCTGAGTTACTGTCCTGCGGCAGCCACGTGTCATCCAGCAGCCTCTCAGTTCACTCAGAGCCCTGGCCAGGTAGTTGGTTGGACTGTTGTCCTGATATGCCAAGGTTGCAGGTTCGATCCCCAGTCAGGGCACATATGAGCATCACCCAATGAGTGCCTCAATACGTAGAAGAGCAAATTGATGCTTCTCTCTCTCTTTCCCTTTTCCCCCCTTCCTCTCCCTAAAAAATCAGTAAATACAAAATTAAAACAAAAATTCAGTTAAAGCATTCTTCAGCTGCTGCTTACATCTTGCTGAGTAGCAGTCCCAACCCTGATTTACTCATGAGCTTGCTTTCCCCTTTCTTCCTCCCAGTTTACATTTAAACTGGTATCTGGCAATGATGATAGTGTTTAGAGATCGTGCTGGACAGGGCTTTATAAATATCAGCGTGTTCGTGCTGAGCAAAGCCCCGAGGCCTGGTCACTCTAGAGAGTGTGCTGGTCACGGCCGGCACAGTGAAGTTTCCACCCATTCACCTGGATTTAATTAGAGCTGCAGGTCCCTGGTGGGGACACATGTTAAAGGCAAAGAAGCCTTCCCCACCGTTGGCAGGGGAATGATGGCGATGTGGCTCTTTGGGAGAAGACTTCGTGAGCACTCCTCCTGGGCTGCTACGATTCATGCCCAGGGAGCCCAGAGGGGCAGCCATGGGGAGGGGCTTGTGCCACAGCCCCGGCGCCCGGAGGGGCTGCAAGCAATGGGCCCAGCTGGACGCTGAGGCTACAGGGACAGGGTGCCTGCCTTTGCTCTTTCACCAGCTAGCCCTTTTGGGTGGAGGCAATGCCATGGGCCCGCAGGGCCTCGTGTGCCAGAGCCTGCCTGCCCGCTCCAGGGTGAGGGGTGTCCCAGGGCATCCTGGGTGGTGTTACGAAGGCAGGCGCCCTGAGGACAGGGCCTTTGTGCTCACAGTTTGGCTACAATGTGCTCAGCGGAAATGGGGCTTGCTTCCCTGTGCCAGGAGTGTGGGTTGGAAGTCAGGCCTGATTTGAATTCTGATCCTTCCTTTGGCTGTGATGACAAGTTGCTTTTGCTCTGAAGCTCAGAGTTCTCATCTACGGAAAGGTCATCGTGGGGGTTGAAAGTGATGACGTGAGAACCGAGCATCTCACAGGGGCTAGTTCGGCTCCCTCTCTCCTTGCCTGAGTGGTCTCCCAAAGGCGGGTGACACGCACTCTTGGGGGTCCCACCTGGCCCCAGAGACTGTCCTGCAGGGGTAGGGGAAAGGCAGCACAGTCCTGGACTGGAAAGAAATGGTGCTTACCAAAGAGTGACAGGTCTGGAGGCGAACAGTTAGCGTCTGCACAAAGAGGAGCGTCCGTGTTTAGATAGCCGTCCGTTGTCTTAGGAAAGCTTTTTTTGCACATGTGGGTTCGTGATGAATTTAAATCTGTGTTATGGTGCATTGTTTTCTTTCATTATTTAGCAGAACAGTTTTCTTCAACTCATTCTGGTGTCTGTTCAAAGATTTCTTCCTCCAGGAGGGCTTCCCTGAACACCCCAACTTTTTTCTTTTATTTATTTAGAGAGAGGGGAAGAGAAGGAGAAAGAGAGGGAGAGAAACATCCATGTGTGGTTGCCTGTCACGTGGCCCTCACTGAGGACCTGGCCCGCAACCCAGGCGTGTGTCCTGACTGGGAATCGAACTGACGACCCTTTGGTTTGTAGCCCGTGCTCAATCCACTGAGCTACACCAGCCAGGGCAACAGCCCACCCCAATTAAAACAGCCCACGGTACCCTGGCTGGTGTGACTCGGCTGGATTGCGGGCTTTGATTCCCCATCAGGACACATGCCTGGGTTGTGGGCTCAGTCCCCCGACCGGTTGCTCACAAGAGGCAGCCATCGATGTTTCTCTCCCTCTCTCCCCATCCCTTCCCGCACTCTGAAAGTCAACAAGCATGTCCCCCGGTGAGGATCAAAGAGGTGCCCAGAGAACTGAGCCTGTGGGAAGGATGCAGTTCTGGGCGCGCACGACACAGCCCGTGCTGTCATTCACCAGTCCCTTCCTGTGGGCGCTTTCAGCCCATTGTGGGCAGTTTTGTTTGTCACCTTAACCCATGGACCAGGAACTTCAGAGTTCGAGTGAATGAATCAGTAAACTACGGTCTGAGCGCTTTTCTTTTATTCAGGCAAAATTCCCGTAACATACAGTTAACTCGTTCAGAGTTAGAGTTTGGCGATGTTCAGAATGTCGTGTAAACACTGGTTCTTTCTGGTTTCAGAACTTCTCTGTCGCCCCATGAACCCGCACGCTCGTTATGTAATCATTTCCTACTCCCCTTCTCCGATCTGCTCTCTGTCTGCATGGTCTGCCTGTTCTGGGCGTCTCATCTGCCAGAGGAGTCATGCCCCGTGACCAGCTTTTGTGTCTCGCTTCTTAGCATGGTGTTGTTGGGGTGCATCCAGGCTGTGCCTGGGTCAGTGTTTTGTTCTTTCGTGTGACCGCATGGTGTCCCGTTGTGCGTCTGCACCGCCGGTCCTGCGTCCACTCACCCGCTGATGGACATTCGGGTGGTTCTCACCTTTTGGCTGTGATAAGTAATGTGTGCACATTTCTGTGGAAACCTGCTTTCATTTCTCTTGGGAAATGCTGGTCTCGTGGTAATTTTGTATTTATTCCCACCAGCAGTGTGCTGGGGTTCCAATTTCTGCACATCTTTGGCAACATTTATTTTGCCTTTCTGATTAAAGCTATTTTAGTGGATGTAAAGTGTATCTCATTGTGGCTTTTTATTTCCTTACTGGCCAGCAATCGATATTGAACATCTTTTATCTTTTCATTGTGTATCTTTCAGAGAGCACTGCCTATCCAAGCAAGCCCTTTGCCCGTGTTTTAGTTGGGTTTGTCTTTTTGTCGTTTAGTTGTAAGAGTTCCTTATATATTTTGGATCTTAAACCCTTATTAGATACATGATTTATAAATATTTTCTTTCATTCTGTAGGTTGTTTTTTTACAGGCTTGATAATGTCCTTTGATGTTTAAGAGTTTTTAATTTTGATAACATCCAATTTATCCATTTCTTTCTTTTGTTGCTATTGCTTTTGGTATCAAAACCGAGAAGTTACTGCCCAATCTGAGGTCATGAAGATTTACTGGTGTGTTTTATAGTTTTAGCTCTTACATTTGGGTCTTTGATCCATTTTGAGTTAATTTGTATCTGTGGAGTGAGGTGGGGGTCCCACTTCACTCTGCCGCTCGTGCTTGTCCAGTCGCGCCAGCACTGTGTGTTGCCGGTCGGACTCTTCCTTCCCCGCCGGATGGCCTCGGTGTCCTTGTCGGAAATCAGTTGGCAACGTACATTTGAGTATTTTCCTGGACTCTAATTCTCTTGGTCTCTATGTCTGTCTTTGTGCCAGTAGCATACTGTTTTTTAAATTATTATAGATTTTTAAAGGTTTTAAAAAAGATTTTATTCACTTATTTGGAGGGGAGGGAAGGGAGAAAGAGAGGGAGAGAAATATCAGTGTGAGAGAGAAACCTTGGTCGGTTGCCTCTCGCACACACCCTGACTGGGGACCGAACATGCGACCCAGGCATGCGCTTTGACTGGGAATTGAACGGGTGACCTTTCGCTTTGTGGGACGACACCCAATTCACAGAGCCACACCGGTCAGGGCTAGAAAATTTTGAAATAAGTTTGAGAAGTGTGAGTCTTCCAACTTTTTTTCCCCCTAGTATGCTTTGGCTATTTGGGACCCCTTGGAGCTCCATACTTAAATTTGAGATTGTTTTTCTCTTTCTGCAAAAACAATTTGGAATTTTGATAGGAATTGCATTGGCTCTGCTTTGGGGAGTTGCCATCTTGATAATATTTATTCTCCCGCCCTGACTGGTGTGGATCAGTGGGCTGGGCATCGCCAGCTCAGTTTCCGGCCAGGGTGTGCACCTGGGTTGTGGGCCTGGTCCCTGGTTGCGGGGCGCGTGAGAGGCAGCCAATCAATGTCTCTCGCCCTCTCGCCCTCCCTTCCCCTCTCTCTAAAAAATAAACAAATGAAATTTTTACAAAACCCTGATATTCAGCCTTTCAGTCCATGACGATGGGATGCCTTTGCATTTATTTACATCTTTAATTTCTTTCAGCAAGATTTTGTTGTTTCAGTGACCAGATCTTCACTCCTTGGTTACATTTATCCCTGGACATTGTATTCTTCTGGACGCTGTTGCAAACGGAACCCTTTCCTCAGCTTTGTTTCTGGATTGTTCATTGCCCGGCCCTCCCGTGGCTCCGGGGCGTGTAGCAGGTTCTAGGAGGGTTCCAAAGCAGACAGGAGAACTCTCTGACGGTCGTCACACCATCTGCCTCCCGCTTCCCAACGCTGGCCTGCCCCGAAAGTGGCTTCTAGCTGGGAAGACCCTGGCTGACACCACCACTGAACTCTGTGTCTACCAGGGGGACAGGAGGAAGGGGCTCTGTGTTCCTGATGCCAGGACAGGAGAGAAGGGCCCCTGTCACTTCCTGAAAGAGCCACAGATGGTTCCAGGCATTGACTGCTGCTGACAGACCACACTAAGCACCAGTGACCTGAGACAGGCATCGCTGTCAGCTCTCAGGGTTCTGTGGGCTGGTCAGGCAGGGCTCAGCTCGGTGATTCTTCTCCACTCCACGTGGCACGAATGCGGGTCACTCGCTGACATTTCTCTGGCCTCAGGTCTGGTCTGGAGGGTCCAAGACAGCTGCACTCATGTGCCCCGACAGATGGGGGTCAGCCCTGTCTGTGTAGGGTCAGAGTCTCTGCAGAGGCCTCTCTGCTGGGGTGGTTGGACCTCTTCTGTGGCAGCTCAGGCCGCCTGAGCAGCGGTTTTCCGGTTCCTTCATCTCACGGCACACATCAACTAATTATCCAACTCTGCGGCACTCCAAAAAAATAGGTTCCATTTTTGCTGATCTGACAAAAAAATGTAGGTATAATTTTGATTCATTCACACCAGGCGGCTATTGTTGTTTTGGCTATTGTCATTTCTTAATTTGACAACCTGGGAAGAGAGGTCAGTGCCCCTCAATAGACGGGTTTTGCATGTTTTAGAAATTCTTTTTTTAAGTATATTTTATTGATTATGCTATAACAGTTGTTCCATTTTTTTTCTCCTCTTTATTCCTCTCTGTCCTGCATCCCGCCTCTCACCCACATTCCCCCTCTTTAGTTCATGTTCATGGGTCGTACATGTAAGTTCTTTGGCTTCTACATTTCCTACGCTATTCTTAACCTCCTCCTGTCTATTTTCTACCTACCATTTATGCTTCTTATTCCCTGTACCTTTTCCCCCTCTCTCCACCCACTCCCCTGATGATAACCCTCCATGTGTTCTCCATTTCTGTGATCCTGTTCCTGTTCTAGTTGTTTGCTTAGTTTGTTTTTGTTTTTTATGTTCAGTTGATAGTTGTGAGTTTATTGTCATTTTACTGTTCATATTTTTTATCTTATTTTTCTTAGATAAGTCCCTTTAAGGTTTCATATAAATAGGGCTGGGTGATGATGAACTCCTTGAACTTGACCTTGTCTGGGAAGCACTTTATCTGCCCTTCCATTCTAAATGAAAGCTTTGCTGGATAGAGTTGTCTTGGATGTAGGTCCTTGCCTTTCATTCCTTTGAGTACTTCTTTCCAGACCCTTCTTCCCTACAATGTTTCTTTGGAGAAATCAGCTGATGGCCTTATGGGAACTCCTTTGTAGGTTACTGTCTCTTTTTGTCTTGGTGCTTTTAAGATTCTCTCCTTCTCTTTCATCTTGGGTGATTTAATTATGATGTGTTCTTAGTGTGTTTCTCCTTGGATCCAACTTCTTTGGGACTCTCTGAGTTCCTGGACTTGCATGTCTGTTTCCTTGTCCAGATTGGGGAAGTTCTTCATTATTTGTTCAAATAAGTTTTCAGTTTCTTGCTCTTTCTCTTCTTCTGGCACCCCTATGATTCAGGTGTTGGAATGTTTAAAGATGTCCTGGAGGTTCCTAAGCCTTTCCTCATTGTTTTGAATTCTAGTTCTTCATTGTGTTCTGGTTGAATGTTTATTTCTTCCTTCTGCTCCAAATTGTTGGTTTGAGTCCCGATTTCCTTCCTGTCACTGTTGGTTTCCTGTATATTTTTCTTTATTTCACTTAGCATAGCCTTCACTTCTTCCTCTATTTTGGGACCATACTCAACCAGTTCTGTGAGCATCCTGATTACCAGTGTTTTGAACTGTGCATCTGATAGGTTGCCTATCTCTTCATCACTTAGTTGTATTTTTAGAGTTTTGATCAGTTCTTTCATTTGGGCCATATTTCTTTGTGTCAGCGCTCCTGTTACATTGTAAGGGGCGGAGACTTAGGTATTCGTTGAGGCGGGACAGCCACGTCACTGCGTTGTGACCCTGTCTGTGGGGGAGGGTCCGAGAGGGAACAGTGCCACTTGCTCAGCTCTCTGCTGGTTTTCAGTCACTTCCTCTGCTACCCACAATCAAATTGGGCCCTGCTGGTGCTGATTCCTAGGTGGGTGGTTTGTGTATGTTCTAGGACCCTGTGGGTCTCTCCAATGGACTTTCCTGTGAGGCTGGGAGTTTTTCCCGCTGCTGCCGCAACCCCCACAGGTGTTTTCAGTCAGAGGTTTGAGGCCTTATTTCCCCACCTGGAACCCTGGGCTGTGGGTCTGTCTCGCTCACTAGTTGTTCTTCCCGGTTTATCTGCACGTGAATGTGGGACTGCCCAGTCCACCAGCTGCTGCCTTGTCGTGTGTCCGTCTTCACCCCTCCTACTGGTCTGGATGAAAGTTTCTTCTTTAACTCCCTGGTTGTGGGACTTCCACACAGTTCAATTTCTGTCAGTTCTGGTTGTTTTTCAATTTGTTGTTGTCCTTTTGGTTGTGCGAGGAGGCACAGTGTGTCTACCCATGCCTCCATCTTGGCCGGAAGTCTCTTTTGGGAAGTTCTGGAGGCACCTTGGCTGGAAACGGCTGTGCTGGGTGATTGTTCCTGGAGGGGGGGTGGAGGCTGACGCCACCTCCAATGTGACTCCAGCTGCTGGTGGCAGGCCCCACCCGGCGTTCCTGGGTGTGGGAGGGAACACAGAGCCTCCCTGTGGGCGCACAGCTCAGGATCTCGCTGGCTCTGTCTGCTGGGCGGGAGGTGGTGGCTGCCACCATGTTGTCTGCAGCGTGCGCGGTGTGTCCCTGTCCAACGGGCTGTTGTGGCCTGAAGGGGACACCCCAGCCACTGTGTGTCATCTGTCCGGGAGAAAGCGCTTTCTGTGTGAAGAACCAAGAATTTGTGACTAAGCGTTTGGAAGGCGCTGGACCGTGAAGTGGCGATGGCCCATGCGGAGGGGTGTTTGTTAGCCCGGCCTGCCAGTGCCCGATTGTATTGTCAGGAGTTCTTAAGGTGTGACTTTGGGTCCGTAAAATGCCCCTTCCTCTTAGCTTATTTTAAAAATTACTTGAAAACTTTTATTTTGAAGAGTATGATGGAGTTTAGCCGGGACTGGTGTAGCTCAGTGGGTTGGGTGTTGTCCTGCGAACCAAAAGGTCGCCAGTTCAATTCCCAGTCTGGCACAGGCCCGACTTACGGGCGTGGTCCCCAGTGGTGTTTCTCACCCTCTCTTTCTCCTCCCTTTCCCCTCTCTCTAAAAGTAAGTAAATAAGTAAAATCTTGTAAAAAAAGAGTATGTATAGTTTAAGTTCACGTTTCTCTCTGCCCTTCAGTAAAGCCTCACTGAGAAAACACCCGTGGTGCCTCCATGTCCTGAATGTTCTTTTCTTCACCCTCAGTTGTCCCAGTGACCGCTAGCCTGTCCACGTGCGGCCAGGGCTGTTCGCGCTGAGCAGCGGGGGGCGCCCTGAGCGCGTGTGCAGAAGCGTGCTCACGCCCGCTCTAAAGCGGGTGTCTCCTGTCCTGTGAGCCCTGCCTCCCAGCCTGTCTCAGCTGGTGGTCACAGCACTGTCTGATGTGGCTGCAGGGAGTGGGGACGGGGTGTAAATAAGGAACCAAGCAATCTGCATCTTTGGTGGCAGGGGAGCCACACGGTGTGGGGATCGATGAGGGTGGAGGGGCGCTGTGGGGTCCGGTCCGCACCCGTCCTCTGTTTGCACCTGCCCAGGGCAGTGCGGGGTGCAGTGCCAGCCGCCCCACACCTGATGTCCCAAGCATACCCTGCCTCTGTTCCCAAATGCCAGCCACTCCTGGGCAGCTACCCTTCTGTTCAGAAAGAGTCAGCCACGTCAAGTGGTTGGTATGTCCACGTGACTGACCACGGCGTGGAGTTTCGGGGAGTCCTGGGAGCCCCTGAACCCCCTCCGGTCATGCCTGAGGTCCAGAACTCACGGCTGGACGGTCTGAGGTCTCTGTCAGCAGTGACGTTTGTGCGTCTTGTGTACTTGGCATGTTCGTTTGGTAGGGGGAGGGGCACCTGTTTCTCGTCTTTGCTAATGAATTCCAAAAGTTTGCCGGTCTTTGACGTATGACCAGGGAGAAAGTAATTGCTTTCTGCAAGTCTTTGGCAGTGCTTCTTTTTTTTAATTTAAACATTTTTAAAAAAGAATTACTGATTTTTAGAGCGAGGAAGGGGTGGGGAGAAGGAGACAGAAACACTGACTTGTTGGTGTGCTCATCTGTGTACTCACTGGTTGATTCTTGTGTGTGTCCTGACCCTGGGGATCGAACCCACAACCCTGTCATATCTTGACGAAGCTCTAACCAACTGAGCTACCCGGCTGGGGCTGGGGCTGCTGCTTCTGACACTACCATTTTCGTCCCTGTTGCCTTCAGGAGTCTCTGCCAGAATGTGGTGAGTGTGCAGGGTGGGGGTGAGCTGCCTACCTACTGAAGCCGGGTGATGAGACTCCAGGACGGGGTAGGGAGGCAGGTGGGTGGCACGTTTCACACCGTGCATGACATGCCCTTTGCGTGTTTCCTCTGTGCTCTGATTCATATAAGAAGTTACTTCATTGTGTTAAGACGAATTAAGATAGTTACCCTTGCTTTTCAGTTTTGCCTTGGGGTTCTTGGGAACTGTGTCAGCTATTAGTCAGTTACGCCTAGAGTGTCCTAAGTCGGGTATAGTGCACCTTCAAGCAGCCAGCCTGTGAGGCATCCTAGTGGAGGCCCTGGTTCCGCATACCACAGAGAAGGGCTCCTGAACCTCTGACATTCTGTCATCAGGTGTTAGCCTATAGCGCTGTCTCTCCATCCCACAGCGTGGTGGTGGCCTGGGCGTCTGTCGACTTGCTGGGGCGGTAGCAGGCTGGGGGCCTGCCGGTCCAGCCCTGTGGGCACGTTACTTAACTTTGGAAACACCTGCCCCCTTCCAGGGTGGATGGGACAGTACTGTCACGGTTGTGTGGAAATACCACAGTGGGCGTTAAAACACCGCTTCATCAGAAAGGTGAGCAGTAGCATTTGAGGCTCAAGGGGCCTGGGTACTTCAGCCTCGACAGGAGAAGATGCAGGGCCTGCCCACCAAACATCCGCCGTTTCAGCACGCGCTTGTCTACTTGCTGCACGCCTGGCCGGGTTTGCGTGCTCACCGTTTGTGTGTGTGTGTTTGTGTTAAGTGTGTAAAGAAAAGCAGCACTCACATGAACACTGACCACGTTCAGTGTAGCTCAGCAAACTTTTTACTGCATGCTGCATGGACACTGGCCAGTCATGCTGCTCACGCACGCGTGTTTATATGTGCATGTTTGTGTTGCCAAGGAAGACACCTGTCCTCGAGAAGTTCGGCCTGGGGGCTGCACTTTCTGAAAGAGGCAGGTGTTGGCCCGTCAGGTTGTCATGACAAGACCGCAGATCGTGTGCTGTAAACCATGGAGATTTGATCCTCGCAGTTCCAGGGGCTGGAAGGCCAAGGGGAAGGTGCCAGCCAGCTCAGTTCCCAGCGAGGTCTCTCTGCCTGGCGAGCAGACAGCCACTTCTGGCTGTACCCTCGTGCCGGCAGGGGAGGGACAGGAAGCCCTGTGGTGTCTCTTCTCATCAGGGCCCTGCTTGTCCCCAAAGCCCCTCTCTACATGCCATCTCATTGGGAGGGAGAGTTTTAACCTGTGGGTTTTGAGGGGGCACAATTCGGTTCACAGCCTTCTGCCCTGGGCCCCCGAATTCATGTCGTTCTCACGGCAAATACATTCACTCCCTTCCAGCAGCTCCGAAGCCTGACCTCCAGGGTCACCTCTAAGGCCTAGTCAAGCGAGACTTGAGGAATGGTTCGACACAAGGTTCCTCCAGCTGCGAACCTGGGGAGCCAAGTTGCGTGCTTCCGAAGGACGCTGCTGGGGCAGGACAGGGTGGGGTGAGGGGGGGCACCCCGCCCAGCAGGGGGACGGGGAGGAGGGGGGGAGCCGGGCCCCAGGCAACGTACAGCTCCACTAGGCAGAGTCCATCGGACCTTAAGGCTAGAGAAGAATCTGGACCTTTGGGGGCCTGCAGGCGTGGGGGCCGCTGTGGTCCTGCACGGAGGCTCTGGGCAGCTGCTCTCTAGCCTGTTGAAACCTAGGTGATGGTCACCCCTCTTTGAAACCAACAAGGAGCCCCGCGACCTCAGTGTGGCCTGAAAGGCAATAGGACAAGAGCAAGAGGGCAAATTGCAGGACGAGGAGGGCAGCAGGCTGGGTCGGCTGGGCCTCCCGCTCACCAGGAGTGCTGCCAAAGTTGCCCCTCCGAGGCCAGGGTGACCTGAGCCCGCGTGGAAGACCGGGGCCCGTTTGCAATTTTGGAAGCAGAATTAGAGTGCAGGAGGCTTTAGGGGCCGGTCGGTGTGTGGAAGGCCTGGTGCTGGGTGTGTTCAGGAGATGTGGCAGATGGCTGTGGGGCGGGGCGGGCATGGCGTGCGGCTGTGGCTCTGGGGCCACCGGCGTCCCTCTCAGTCCCTGGATTCACGATGTCAAGCCACAGTTTGACTGCCGAGTGCAGACTCTGCTCCTTTCACGAGTCCATGCCATGGTGCAGCAACAGCCTGGGCGTGCAAGCACCTTCTCTCAGGGTCTTGTGCTTGACCTTTGTCCTGTCCGAAGGCAGCTGCAGTGTGTCTTCATTTGGTGGATGTGCATGGTGGTCTGGTAGGACCTGGCCTTTGGTGTGGCGTGTCTAGGATTTCACTGGTTTCAGGAGAGGGGGCAGTGCTGGTGGCCCACAGAGCCGGGTGGCCGGGGTGTCCACCCCTAAGGCAGTTCATACCACTTCCTGGTCATCACTGGGTGCCTCCCTGAGTTCGGTGATGGACGTCGGAGGTTCACATGAAGCTCCTGACCGGGCTTGCAGGCTGCCTTTTCCGAGTATTTTGCTTTATTTCCTTTCTTCTAATGGCTTCACGTCAGCGGTTCTGAACCCTGGCTGCACGTTAGAATTAGTAGAAAGAACCACAAGAGCTGGGGCCCCTCCTAGACGCCCTCAGTCAGTCGCATTGGCCACCTCTCATACAGGCTCCAGGGGTGCCTGGCGCCTGGCCAGGCCAGGCTGCGCTTCAACAGCAGGGGCACGCGTCCCCTCCTGCAGCATCACCTGTCCAGGTGCCTAGAGGGGCGGGGCCCTGGAACCTGCTCCCACCCGCTGCTCCCCAGTGCACATCTCAGCAGGGTGCTCAGGGCTCAGATACTCAGGTGGGAGCGACCGGTGCTGGCCTCGGGCGCTCTTCCTCCTCAGGCCGGGTGAACTTGGCTGCATCACTTGGCCCTCCTGCGCCTCAGGCCTGTGCACAGAAGCGGAGGAGGGCACTGCAGGTGCCCGCTGCCCACCAGCTCGGGAGCCCCAGAGCCTCTGAAATCAGGGGTGTTGTCCCAGATTTGGTGCCAAAGCCCTGACCTGACCTGACGTGATGCTGTCTCTAGTTTTGCTCCCCTTTGGTGTGACTGTCCAGGGATCTTGCTGCAGACGGTTAATTCATGTGTCTCCTTGCACATGCTGTCCCAGACTTCCCGGAGTACCACACAGCACACCCTGCACACTGTTTCCTTTCTAAAGCCCAGAGGGTGCTGAGCTCTGGAACACATGCGGCTTCAGTATTGCGTGAGGGATTGTGGGGCCGACAGGTGGCCCTGGGCGTCGGAGTGTCTGACACACCTGCGGTTCGCAGCGCCCCACACTGGCAGCTGAGGGCGCTCCTGCGGCCTGCCCCCTCCTCCGCTTTCCCCTTTCCCCACTGGGCTGCCCTGTTTCCCCAGAACCTTTCCTTACCTTCGGCGTGGCAGACTTGATTCTCCGCGAAATTCAGCATGTTCTACAAATCAGAAGTCAGTGGAGTCTGCCACTGGGTATCCGTCATCCCTCTGTGCGCGCATATCTGGGCCGGATGTCACTGGGGAGTAACTGTGCGTGTGACATGGTCCCTGCTGGCAGAGAGCTTAGAAATTAGTCCTAGAAAGAGGAAACGTGGGCAGTTTTATTGGAAGGACCCACTTCAGTTACATCTCCAGCCGAGAGGAGAAAGGGTGGCAGAAGGCGGCATGAGCTCGCGGCCTGCGCGGGGGAGGCGGGATTCTCGTGGTGTGTGTTGGCGTGGCATGCTTAGCCTCCTGTTTCTTCCCGCCCAGAGGATGTGCCTGCAGAGACCCCGGGCAGTGTGGTATGGGGGTGGGGGAGCGCCAGCAGGCTGGCTCTGGGCGTCCTCCTGTCATTAGTGTGCCGCCGCCTGGACGCCAGAAACGTGCACAGGTCCACTGCTGACTTCGAGGAGGTGACCCTGCGAAGTGGCTAAAAATAATTGTCAGAGAAATAGGATGTTTATTTATGAGGCTTTACAAACAGCTCTTCCCTCTCTGTTTTACTGGCTTTTCTCTAGAAACTTAGAGTCTTGGGTTCTCTGGAGTGTTCCTCAGGATTCTTCCTATCCCTGAGTGTTGGCGAGGAAACGATTGAGCTGTTTTCTGTGTGTGGTGCTGGGTGAGGATTATCAGCATGTCCCAAACTTTCCATTGTGAGCCTGCCGCCCCCTTGCAACAGAATAGTGACGTGTGACTTGGATGCTTTCAGAGGGCCAGGGGTGCAGCGTACTGAAGCAGTCTGATTTTCAAATTATTTATTCACTTTTTTAGAGAGGAAGGGAGAGAGACAGAGAAGCATGGATATGAGGGAGAAACATTGATCAGTTGTCTCTCGTATGCACCCAGCTGGGGATCAACACACAGCCCAGGCCTGTGCCCCGGCTCGGAATTGAACCGGTGACACTTCCCTTTGTGGGATGGTGCCCAATCCACCAAGCCACACCAGCCAGGGCTGAAGCAGCCTGTTCTTAACACAGATTTTTGTGGGCTGTTTTATCTGGAATTCCTGAGGCTTGCATCTTGCTCTATAATATGGGTTTTAATATTACAAACCTCTCAAAGTCTTTCTGTGTATCAAAATTGACCCTCCAGGCAAGAATACGCAGGTCACTCCCTGGCTCCCTTATGTCCCCTGCCCTCTGAGAAGCAGGGGCAGGGCTTTGGCCTCAGTTGGGCTGAGCAGACCTGTCCCGAGATGGACGCGTCCTTAACCCTTCACTCCTTGTCCTCGGTCTTCTTCCCATTTGGTCTTTGAGGGAGTATGGGGCTGCTCGAAAGGTCCGTGTGCTTTTTCTCCATGAAGTAGAAGACATGTTTCATGTTCACCCGTAACTTGATTGATTTGGATATTTCGAGCATGTCTATCTCCCGTGTGATATAATGTTGATTGCTCTCAGTTAATGTCTCGATTTAATCACTGTCAACTACCCCCGGTCTACCTGACCACGGAGCATTGTCGGAGCATTGTCGGAGCATTGTCCAGGGAGAAATCTGCAGCACGAAACTTCGCAAACCACTTTTGATACGTTCGATCATGGCACCTTCTCCACACACGGCACAAATCGTTTCTTGCCTTTCAGTTGCGTTTTTACCTTTCTTGAAATAATAAAGCATATGCCAAAAATATTGCATATCTTCTTCCATCTTCAGTATTAAAAGGCCACACAAAAATTTACCAATTTTAATAAGTTTTTTTAAGTGCACGCAGACAGAACAGCTGTCATGATACAATCTAACAAAATTGTTTCGAATGACGTACAATCTAACAAAATTGTTTCGAATGACGTTAAAGACAACCGAACGCTTCCAGAGCCATTGCATGGAAAAAAAACGAACAAACTTTTTGGCCAGCCCTATATTTGCTCTGCATATGTACTTGGTGCCTCATGGTTTCGATTACTTAGGTGGTTGGTAACTAGTTTTGATCTGATTACCACTATCACCAGCCCGTCCCCTGCAGGGGGCACTGGGAGGGCTGGGCCTCGCTGGGTGTGGGGCCCCTCTTCCGAGGGGGAGGAGAACTTCCAACCTCAGAACCTTGTGGACAGCCGATGTGGGAATCTGACACAACAGTCTCACGTGTTGCAGGTGTGTCATATGAGTGCCTTTTCCTTAGAGAGCAGTGCGCGTGAACACAACCACAGGGAGAAGAGCAGGCCCAGATGAGCCTGGCGCTGCTCTCGGGGCCAGAAGTCCCCTGAGTGGTGTTCGTGGCTGGAACGGAGACAAGCCCTCCTCCAGGAGGCTGGGGGCTGGTGGCCTCTTCCCCGGCTCATGAGAGGGGCGGGGGGACAGAGGGGTAACAAGGAGCTGCCTGCAGTCCGCCTTGGTCCTCCAGTGGCACGTGTGCAAGAGCAGCTCCCCGTGGCCACGCCTCACCTGTGTCTGAAAGGGCCTGTTTCTTTGGGATCTCCCTCCTGCAGGAGTGGGGAGGCTGGCGCAGAGCCCTTCCCCTAGAGAGCAGGCAGGTGGGCAGGCCTCCAGAGCCCCACGACCAGACCAGACTGCCTGCACGCCGCGCAGTTCCGAGCTTGCCAGGGTGGGGGTGTGTGTGGAGGGCCTGTGTTGCTTTCAGTTTCACTAGGGGGGTAACTCTGGGCCACTGGTTTTCAAGTGAGCATTTCAAATGTAACATAATTTCAGCCTGTTTCCTTGGTTACATTACTCGGAAAAGACCACTCGGTCTAGGATGCTTGTCTTGGGGGGGTGCATTTTTGTCCCCCCACGGGACATTTGACAGTATTGGGAAACTCCCTGGGGATGGGGGTTGGGGAGGGGCTGCTGGTACCTAGTGAGTGTGGGCCCTGAGCTGTGCCAGCACCCTGCCATGCCCAGGGCAGCCCCGCCAGCAAGCAGTGCCCGGCCCACAGTGCCAGCAGCGCGGAGCCTGGGACGGCCTGCTGTTGAAGGTGCTCCCAGACGGTCTTGTCTTCATTTCCAGTGAATGTGTCACCAGTAAGGGTTAACATTTTTGTAAGGTGAGGTGCTTTCTACAAAATGCAGTCTTTAGCCATTAAGTGAGATCTTAAAGATTAAAAAATGGTTGTTCTTGTCACGAGGTTCCACCACAGTGTGCACCAGCCTGAGCGGAGGGACTGGGAGGTCAGAGAGCCTGGGCCCAGAGCCCAGGTGTCCACCCAGCTGGTTTGGATAAGCCCTTCCTAAGAAGCTATAATTTAAGTGAGTCTCTGGTCAGCAAGATGGGAACTTCTGAGCAGGTTCCCTTGGAAGTAAAATAATTTCCCAGCCATGGTTCCCGAGTTCCCCAGGTGTGTGTCTCTAACCCACAACTCCCTGTGAGCTTCAGCCTCAGCGGTGTGCTCACTCAGCCACTGACTGAGGCCGCGGTATGTCCTGGGCACCCCCTCAGTGCCAGGGGACACAGCCAGGAGAGGCGGGCAGCTCCCACGGCCAGGAGCCCATGCTGTGAGGACGGGGGCCAAGTCTGTGTGTGGGCTGTAGACTGGAGCTGGGGGAGCCCACTGCCCAGGACCTCCTGGGGAAAGAGGCATGGTATCCTGTCTTTCATGCCACCCAACCATCTCCAGGGGGACTCCTGACTCCTTTCTGCCCCTGTCCAGGTGCTCAGGCCAGGGGACAGAGGTGCATCCCTGGATCCCTCTCCTTCCCTCCCGTTTGGTCCCTTGCTGTCAGCCTTGCATCCTGCTCTCCCCACCTCTCCCATCCCCACCCGGGTCCAGGCCCCTCTCCCACCCGGGCCCTTGGACTAGTCTCTCCAAGTCACCCAGGTTCCTCTGGGCCCCCTCCACATGGCTGCTGGAGAGATCCCTTAGAAACACAGGCCACCCCTGCCCGCCACCGGCAGCCCTGCACTGGCAGCCCTCTGCACCCAGGAGACATGGCCGCCCTCGGGGCCTCTCCCCTGGGGGCCTGCCTGCCCAGAGGCCGCATCCTCCCCCCTCTGGACCCCGCCTGCCCTGCCTATGACCTCATCCCTCCTCTGGTGGGCCTGTCCCCTCCGCTCTGGATTCCTGGCTCCCTGTTCCCTGCAGAGCCCGCAGATGTGCTGCCTGCTGTGCCCCTCCAGCCAGCTGTCACTCACCTGGCTGCCTGGCACTGGAGGAGGAGCCCTGGTTCACGGGGCCACGCCCTGCCCCGCAGAGTCGGGGTTTTTGCATAGGGGATTTTTCTGTCGGTTCTTTTCTTCTCACCTGCTGGAGGGACTGAAGAGCCGAGGCAGTGGTGTGGGCGGGGGCGGGGCAGGCAGTGGGTTCTCTGGGTTCTCTGCCCCTGCAGCTGGCCTTGTCGCACCTCGTACCCACAGAGCCAGCGCGACAGCCAGGCACCCATCCGGGCCAGCCTCTGAGTAATGTGGCGCGTGAGCAGGCCTCGACGGGGACAGAGACCGGTGGCGTGGTGTAGCGCGGTCGCTGCCGCTCTCGCCAGGCCTGAGGGTCCGGGCGGGGTGCTGCCCGCTCTCCCCGGCCTTCCAGCGCGCCCGGGTGCGGGAGGCCTTGTTCTGGGGGGTAGGAGAGCGGGCATGCTCCGGGGTTCGTGCCGGAGTCACAGTGTGTCCGCGGGCCTGGTGGTTGGGGCGACAGCGTGCGGGGAGTGGGCGTCACACGCCCGTGTGGCCTCGTTCCTGAGTCGCCACGGCTGATGGTGAATTCTTGGGTTTCCAAGTCGGAGACTGAGTGAAAGAAAGCCCCTAGCGACAGCGGTCGGAGGCGTCATGTAAGACGGTCTGGTGGTGACAAGGACACTTCTGAGTCTGTCTAGCAAGTGGGTTCCAGACATTTTACAAGAAGTCATAGGTGGGAATGCCGAAGGTGCACTCCCTTTGGAAGGAGAACGATCCGCCAGCAGCTGGTGGGCGTTCCCGGAGCCGGGAGGCCCGCCCTCCACTTTCGTTTTGAGCTTGTGATGGAGTTTTGTGTGCGCTCTCAAGTTCGCAGGCCTCCTGGAGGTGGATGTGCACCCCGTGAGGACTGTGTTTAGGTTTTATAACAAAGTCTTTTCACAGCACAGACTTTTGAAGACCTGTGTAGACAGGAGCAGATATTTGAAGGGAAACCTCGACTGGACTCGGAAGTTCGTCTAATTAAAGTTAAACTGAGGAGTTCACCTCATCTGATCCCAGCCGGCCTTCGTGGTTTGAGGAGCTCATTAGAAATCGCTTCGCAGCCCTGACCGGCCTGCGCAGTGGTCTGGCTGTCCTCCGCAGAAGGACACCTAAAGGCTGCTGGTCCGATTCCTGGTCAGGGCCGGGCACGGGACGTCATAGGCCCGGGTTGTGGGCCAGGTCCCCAAGTGGGGGGGTGCACGAGAAGCAACTGATCGATGTTTCTCTTGCACTTTGATGTTTCTCTTGTTTTCTCCCTTCTTTCTCCTCTTTCTAAAAAATAAATAAAGTCATTTTTTAAAAATGGGCTTTACCAAAAGAAGTTCCGTAGCTGCTTGTGATGGAAATTATAAGCAATTTAAAATTGAACACACTCTATTTAGAGGTGATCAGTTTAAAAGATTCATTAAACTGAATAAACCATTTCAGTTTAAGAAAAAAGTCTTTTCACCTTAAAAAAAGTGAATCTTTTCACTTAAAAGAAAGATTTTTATTTATTTTTAGACAGAGGGGAAGGGAGGGAGAAAGAGAGGGGAAAAAATATCATTGTGTGGTTGCCTCTCTCACGCCCCCTCCTGGAGACCTGGCCCACAACCCAGGCCTGTGCCCTGACTGGGCATCAACCCAGCCACGACGCTTTGATTTGCAGGCTGGCACTCAGTCCACTGAGCCACACCAGCCAGGGTAGACAGTCCCCACATCACCTGCTACATAAGAGGAGTGGCAGGTGATGTGGGGACCGAGAAAGATCTTTCTTGTGTTTGAAGAATGTGTCATGGGAGGTGGGGCGGGTGGTGGGGTGACTCTTGAACAGGCAGGAAAGGGCAGCCGGTGTGGCAGGGTCAGTGGGGCCCATGATATTGCAATAATAGAGGCAAGGGCGTCGGAGCACAGCGTGGGGGGGGGGGGTTTTAAAAGGTTGCAATGACAGGTCTAAAAATGGTTGTTATGTTTGCAAAGGGTCATAAGGATAAGCAAAGGACATGTAATAGGGACCAGCAGCCTAAAATACTTGTTTTTTGGCCATTTATAGCAAAAAGTTTGCTGACTCTTGGCTTTTAAGGGGTTAGAAAATGCTTTACAAAAACTAAAATTTTGAGCAGACATTTCATAGGACAAATAAACCCTTGATTTTCAGGGCAGCAGGGGTGGGCAGGGTGCTTCTGAGAGAGGCCCAAAGGTGAGAGAAAAGACAGGAGGGGACATAGTTTCTGGAGTCAAATTGTGCATTGGTCTGCGCTGGGCGCTTAGGGGGGGCTGAGTATGTGGTGAGGCCTGGGGGCGGGGAGGGCAGAGATCGTGGCTCACCTTTAACAAAAAAAATCCTCACCTGAGGATATGTTTTACTGATTTTGGAGAGTAGAAAGGGGAGAGAGAGAGAGGACGAGAGGGAGGGAGATGGAGAGAGAAACATTGGTCAGTTGCCTCCTGTATGCGCCCAATGAGGATCGAACCCTAACCTTTTGGTGTTCAGACGGTGCTGCGGCCGATGGAGCCCCCTGGCCAGGGCTGGGGCTCGTGCCTTAGGTGCCAGCAGGTGTGAACTCGGCGCTTCAGTGACTCGGGGAACCTTCAGAAGCTTTTTTGTTTTTAATGGCGCAGCAAATTCTTTTTTTCTTGCATTTATTTTTTATTTTTTGATTTTTAAATTTATTGGGGTGACAGCGGTTAATAAGCTCACGCAGGTTTCAAGTGTCCATCTCTGTGACGCGGGATCGGGACACTGCCTTGTGTGCCCACCAGAAGCTTCCGAGTAGAACACCAATGTCATCGTTGCTGTTACTTGTGAGAAGTTGGAACACGTACTCACCTTTCTGAGGCGTGCTCTGCAGGAGGGTCGGGGCTTCCTGGGCTGAGGCCGGAGGCGGGCTGCCATGCGTGTCTGTGTGTCTGGCCTGCAGCTGACACTTGTGAGGCACCCATGGTCCCATCAGTCAAGGAACTTGGAGGGTCTCGAAAAAGACGGAGACGTTCCTGCCGGAGTCGGTGCCTGTGTTTCGGCTGCCGGACTTCTGCGTGGAGCATCGCAGTGTCATGCGCTCTGTGCCCGTCTGCTCCCTGGGCACAGTTGTCTTCTTGGAGAGGGCCCGTGGTGAGGTGCCCGCACACTGGAGCGGTCTGCGTTCGCAGGGACAGGGAGGCTCTGAGAGCGGACCGCACAGCACTCCTTCCAGAGTGAGGACAGGGCCGGGGATGCCCAGAGGACACGTGAAGACAAGCAGTGAAGCAGAAGCACCCCACACTCCCCGCTGTTGGCACGTCGGGGTGTCCTCACTGAGTTTGTCCAGCAGGGACGCGCTCAGGTCATGCTTCATGGGGTTCAGGTCCTGCATGCTCCCGGCGCGATGTGTGCCTGGCCGCGCAGGGGAGGGCGGCGTGGCCTCCTAGGATCAGGGCAGACAGAGTGGCTGTCCCCCAGTGCCCTCTGGAGCCTTGTGACTTCCTGCTGTGTGGCCTCTCTCCGACTGCCACTCTCACTGGTCCTGAAGCCTTGCTGGCAAGGCCGTGGACAGGGGCAGAGGTGACGGGGCCTTCACTCAGACCTTCTGGTTCACCCGCTGCTGCATCCAGAGCTGCCCGTCGGGATGACAGGGCAAAGAGGCTGCTGCTCCAGCCTCATAGCACTCGGAGCCTCTCCGAAGGAAGCCCTCCCAAGCAGCCTTTGCTCCCAGGCCACCCCTGCGACGGCCTGACCAGTCCCAGGAGGTCAGGGCCCTGTGCCCACCGTCTGGACTTGGCCACGCAAAGGCCCCCCATCCCAGCCCCTAAGAACCGTCTTCCCCCTTCCTGCGTCTGTGGGACCCAATCTCCCCAGCTCGGGGTGCAGTGTCTGGGAGGTGGCCCCTCGGTGGTAGCAGGGGCAGGGCGCCTGGGGCCTATGCTTCCAGGTGTCACCCACAGGACCGGCCTCTGAGTACAGGCCCCCTCTTGCTATGCTTCCCAAGAGCTGCATGGCCTTCGTACCGGAATCTCTTGTGTCCCAGAGAGAGTGTGTGTGAGCGTCTTATTGGTTTTAAGGAAAAAAGCCAGTGTGTTCATGGTAGACTATTTAGAAAACGCAGATATTTCCCGTTGCTCCCCTCTGTTAGTGTATTGGTGTATATATCAGTCATCTCTTTTAGGGGCATACTCTTATGCCTTTAAAAAAATAGGAACGTGGAGAGTAATTTTTAGTTTTAAAAAACATGCCTTTAAAATGAAAACAAAAAGCCCCAAAAGTTTTTTATTAAAAAAGGAATGTCTCTTCAGGAAAATTGTTTTAATGAGCAAATCAAAAGATAAAAACATACACAGTCCTGCCCATTCAGATCAGTACTGAGCTGTGTTTGAGGCACACATACATCTTTTTTTATAAAAATAGGGTTCTAGCCCTGGCTGGGGTGGCTCAGTGGACTGACTGCTGGCCTGGGAACCAAAGGGTCGCCGGTTTGATTCCCAGTCAGGGCACACGCCTGGGTTGTGGGCGGGGTCCCCAGTGTGGGGCACATGAGAGGCAACCACACATGGATGTTTCTCTCCCTCTCTTTCTCCCTCCCTTCCCCTCTGTCTACAAATAAATAAAATCTTAAAAAAAATAGAATTCTAAATACCCCATTTTATAATTTGCTTTTTTCTGTAATAGCTTTATTGAGATGTAATTTACACATAGTACTCACCATTTTTAAGTGTGCAGTTCAGCCATTTTTGCTATGTTCAAGAATTTTACAATGATCACCACTTTCTAATTTTAGAACATTTCCATCATCCGCAGGAGAAACCTTGTACCCGTCGCTGCCACTTCCCATTCCCCTCCCCCAGCCCTGGGCAGCCGCCAGTCTCTGTTGATGGGCCGTTTCTGGAACCCGCCTCCCAAACGGAGTCGTGCAGCGTGTGCTCTCAGCTGCCGGTTCTGTCTGCGCGGCCTCGTGTGTTCGTGTTCGGGGCGCATCCACGTGGCGAGGCTCGGCAGCCCGTGGCGGAGGCGGGTGGCGTGTCCCCTGGCGCGGAGAGGCGGCCTGCGGTCTGCGCGTTCATTGGCTCGCGGGCGCTGGGTCGTTTCCCCTTTTGGGCATCAGGAATAACGCCGCTCTTAGGAATAGCAACAGGCCCGACCAAGTTTTTGGTGAAAACTGAGTTCTGGTATCTGCTGCATAAGCAGCAGGGTGGTTGACACCTGGGTGCGGCATTTTCGGGGACTGCGAGCTGTCTGTGCGGCCGGCACGTTCCGCATTCCCGTCGGCGGGTCTGCAGGCCCAGTCTCCCCGCTCCCGGCCCTCCGCAGACAGCCTGGCGGGTGTGGGGCGGCCTCTGGCTGTGGTTTCGATTTGCATTTCCCTGATGACTAATGAAGTTAACCATCCTTTCATGCGCTTATTGGCCATTTAGATATCTTCCTTGGAAAAGTGTCTACTCATATCCTATTTTAAAGTTGGGTTATATGTCTTTTTGTTGTTGAGTTATAAGGGTTCTTTACCTATTTCGGATGCGATTTCTCTATCAGATGCATAATTTATAAATGTTCTCTCCCGTTCATTCTGTGGGGTATCTTCACTTTCCTGATGGTGTCCCTCTGATGCACAAACGTTTCTAACTTTGATGGAAACGGTTCATCTATTTTTTCTTTGGTTCCTGTGCTTTTGATTTGATGTCTAAGAAATCACTGCCTAATCCAGACCATGACGATGTACACCTGTTTTCTTCTAAGAGTTGTACAGTTTTAGCTCTTACTCTTAGCCGGTGGTCTGTTCTGAGTTAAAGTTTGTGTATGGCGTGAGGTAGGGTCTCGTTTTAATCTTACCCAGGTGGATGCTCAGTTGTCCATTAGTTGAAAAGACCACTCTCTTCTCCATTGAATGGTCCTGCTGCCCTTGTCAAGATTAGTTGGCTACAGACGTGAGGGTTTATTTCTGAACTCTCCATTCTGTTCTGTTCTGTTCTATGTCCCACCGTGTGCCTGTATTCTCTGGATTACTTAACATTGTCGTAAGTTTTGAAATCGGGACTTGTGAACCCTCCAAATTGGTTCTTTTCGAAGATTGTTTTGTCTCTTCTGAGTCCCTTGCATTTCCTCCTGCGTTTTAGGATCAATTTGTCAGTTTCTGCAGACTGTGACTTTCTCTCTCACTCAGAGACTGAGAACAAGGACAGTGCTCTGATGCAGAATCGGGCGTGTAGCATGGCAGCCGTGTGGCTGGTGAGCCCGGGAGTATGGCCAGTGGCGCCCGGTCGCGCCGGCAGCGCAAACTGACGCCCGAGTTCAAAGACGTGGGGTGGGGAGAGCAGAGAAGATCTCACAAATAATGTTTTGTATTGATCACACACCAAAGTGATAAAATTTTAGGTTGGGTTACGTAATGTCCTTTACATCAGTTCACCTCTTTCTACTTTTTAATGTGGCCGCTAGAAGGTTTAAAATGATGCGATGCTCGTTTTTGTGTTGGACAGAAGTGTTTGTAACGGCATGGCGTTCTTTTGGTCGGTTATGTGATGATTATATGATTGTGCCAAAGTTTCTTTTTGTAATTGACACAGAAATTATTTTAGCTTGGGGGGGACAACATAGTGGTTAGATGTTAGTGTCTGTTGTGAAATGGCCCGCAGTACGTCTAGTTACCTTGCATCATCGTGTGTAATTAGAGAATTGTTCTTTTTTAAATTTTAATTTATTGTTGTTTTTTTTTAAGAGAGAGAGGAAGAGGAGAGAGAGATAGAGAGAGATACCGATTTGTTGCTCCGCTTACTGACGCACTCATTGGTTGCTTCTGGTGTGTGCCCTGATGGGGGATTGAACCCACAACCTTGGCATATCAGGACGACGCTGTCACCAACAGAGCTACCTGGCCAGGGTCCAGAATTTTTTTTTCTTGGGCTGAGAACTTTTAACATCTACTCCCTTAGCAACTTTCAGCTGTGCAGGACTGTATCATTGACTGCGGTCCCTACAGCTGCAGATCACACCTCCGGGTCTTGTTTATTTCATACCTGGAATTTGTGTCGGCTCTCTGCATCCATTTGTCCCCTCCCTACGCCCCCACGTCTGGTCACCGCCAGGCTGCTGGCTGC
>VMDR010010509.1:0-30651 GCA_007922815.1 Macrotus californicus | reverse complement strand
TATATGTTAATATTTATGTACACACTGGGCACATAAGGTACACATGCTTCTATACATGAGGCAGAAGTGTCACAAATATAAATAAGGAGTTATAGGGTTCTCAGAAGAGAGTTCTCTCATGAGGTCAGGAAAAACTTCATGGAAATATCACTTGCAATAGACCCTGGAAAACAAAATTTCAATAAGCATAGTGAGGGGAGAGACTCATAGGAGCAAAGGAAATAAGGAAAGACATTCATTCCATGAATTTGGCTTAGTGGGTCTGGGTGTTGGCATAGGGCAACTGAGTAGAGCTTTGGGGAACTGATCAAGGGGGTTGGCTTGGGCCACGTGGGAGGCTGTGAACGTCAGGGTAAGGACTTTGCATTTGATGTAAATAAACAGTCTTGAATCTCTGTATGTTTCACAGCAAGAGAGTGACAATATGGATGCTGTATTTCAAGAGAGATGGTGAAGGCAGGAAGATGAGCCTTAGACTGATAAAAAATCTAGAGGTAATGGCTAGCAGAGAGGCTGATGGGTGGCTGGAACTACAGAGGGTAGAAATGGGGCTTGGGTAGTCCACCGACACAGGAAGCCTTTGCCTTCACAGAAAGTGGGAATGGGTGGTGTGGTGGGGGTGGCAATGACCAGAGATGGAAACAGAGGCAGAAGCACCGAGAGGACAATTTCAGGGGGATTAAGTCAACATCAAATGCTGGAGAGAAGCATCAATAAATGGGAGGGGGCGGTGGGGGACTGTTAGTCCTGCTCAAACAGTATTAGCATATCAAAAGAGTGATTTAAACACCGGCCCTGTGGCTGCTAGGCAAAAGAAGCAAAGCCAGTGTGATTTGCCAACTTCTTACTATGTAAATACTCTCTAATGAGGACTAATGTTTATAGGCAATAAACTTTAAAACCCTTAGTTTTCCAACATACTGTCAGAACACTTCAGGAATGATGAATGGTATTTTTCTTTCAGTTGTCAGGGCTAATTGAGACAGACCCCAGCTCATTTGTGACAAATGCTTCACAGTTCCAGAAAGCCTCTCAATTAAGTTGGCACAGGATGGATATCTGCCAAGAAATGCCCCTAGAGCCATGTTCAGCAGTGTCCTTACTCTTCCTCCATGTTCAAGACCCCTCACCCATGACTTCAAGTCTGCCAGATGGCCTTTTAACTAAAAGCCAGGTTAATACTAACATATTTTCACCTTCCTATATATCTACATGTGATCAATCTTGTGTATGTGCTAAATGTAAAACATAGAATTAATTATACATTGTCGTTGTAAGTCTATTTTATACTTTTATAGTACATAAATCATCATATACACGTTTCTATGACATATGCATATTTCTAGAATTACCACATAGCTTGTAATTGTATAAATGCAACTCAATTCTTGGGCTTAACAACGAATGGACATAGAGACAGCACAGAACAGTATTCCCATTGTCCACCATTAGTTGATGCTGGAGTCTATTGTGGTAAAAGACTCCTATTTGTATATAATAATTTATATTTCTAGCACACTTGAATTCATGTTCTGAATGACTAGCTGACCTTGACACTGATACTTCAAAAGTCAGTTTTATTCCTTAAAAATAGACAGAAGCAAAGCATTTCACAAGATTATTGTGAAGTGAGACAAGGCATCTGAAGATATGAAGCACATGCAACTCACATTGAAGGTTCTAGAAGAAAAGTATCTTTTATATTATTTCAGCATTCAGCTAAAACCTGGCAAAGCATCTCTCTACAGACTGCTCTGCATAGAGTCTTACATTGACTGAGAAAAAACTGGGCAAATAGAGAACATTCATTGTATCATATTTAAAGGAGCAACACATGCTCTATTTCTGGATGGAAAAATTGAAAGAACTATAGCCACTTACATTGTAATAAGAGAAGGGTTGCCTACAAATGCTTTCTCAGGTATCGACTTGATATTGTTGCTATGAAATCCTCTAGAAAGAGAAGAACGAGCAATTTATAAAAATAATGTGTGGGGTAAAATTATTTAACAGTCTTCACCCCCTCTCCCATGGCAACAACCAGCACCTTTAGCGACTACAGGATAAGGTTACAGTCACCTATGCGTTTTGAAGCTTAGGTGCCCTCACTGACTCTCTAGGAGAAAAAGGAAATCACAAGTTGTCATCTTGAAACAGAAATAAAGAATCTGAAAATAATAAGTGTATTTCATGGAAACTTACAATCTAACGTTACATAAAGAAGAGGCACGTGTTACCATCTGCTGGAGCACCACTGTGTAACAACTCGAGACAGAGGGGACTGTCTTTGGAGAGGGATTATGAACACCCCTCCTGACCCCATTTGAGGATAAGAGAAGAGAGAAGTGACGTAAGCTTCAGTGAAATAGAGATTTTCAGTAATCTCCTTATGAGGATGAAATTTCCTGAGCTGAAGAGAGGCGTTCAGTGAATCTGTGATACCCAATTGATTCTCATCTGTTGATACTAATGCTGTCTGAACGGGAGAGGCCCAGAGTCAAAGGTCTTTGGGTCCCAGGTGGGCCTGTGGGTAAGGTGCGTGGTGGTCTTTCGTCTGCCCAGCCACAGATGATGTTGTTGACTTACTTCCCAGCTAGGCCCCAGGTGGGTTTTCCTGAGGCCAAACCTCCTAAAGTTTTTATTATCATTACTTTTTAATAAACAAGCTTGCTGTTTACCTCCTTTGGCTGTGTATCTTATTTCTCTCTGCCAGGAAAATAGCTCTATGCTTACTTTCCTTTCCAAGCATTAGAACATGGCACACAGGTTATTTTTAGGTACAATGAAAAATTAATTTTAGTATATAGAAGAAAATATATGCAACCTAAGAGCTGAAAGTTAGCTTTATTTTAGTAAAATTGTGGTTTTTTTAATTAAATAAGATTCATGAAGTATTTAAAGAATGTGAAATAATGTATGTGAAAGCATCTAGCACTACACTAGACACACAGTTGATTCTAGTTTGTAGTGACTTGTGCAACCTAGAAATGTTTTTCAAAATGCTCAGCAAATAACTGACTTTTATTATAGTTCTACACAAATCTATAAAGTATATAGATCTTGGGTAATATGTGTTAGGAAAGGAGTATGGCTTAGAGAAATATGTATGGTTTTTCTAATATACATATATTAGAGAAATCCATTATAAATTTTAAAAGATTATCTGATGTTTGCTGGTAATAGAATCAATTAAAGTATATTTCAAGTGTACTTGCCTGCCATTTATATGAATTCAACATTTTTTCTACTAAGTCACATTGATCAAACATATTTTAAAATAAATTTATGAAGAATAGAGATTTCTGCCCTGGCTGGTGTGACTCAGTGGACTGAGCACCGGCCTGAGAAACAAAAGGTCGCTGGTTCGATTCCCTGTCAGGGCACATGCCTGGGTTCCAAGGCCAGGTCCCCAACAAGAGGCACATGAGAGGCAACCACCCATTGATGTTTTTCTCCCTCTCTTTCTCCTTCCCTTCCCCTCTCTAAAATAAATAAAATCTTAAAAAAAAAAAAGAATAGAGATTTCCCATTATATTTGTCCTAAATACTTACAGTTCTTTAAGGTTGGAGAGTGTCCTGATTGCAGTAGGGAATTCATCAAGGTTATTATAATTTAAATCTCTGAAAATAAGTGAAAAGTCTTTTCAGTTTTTCATCTATATATTCACATATACTACAATTATAAGAAAAGATAATATGCCATTTCAAAGTATCATTGATGAAAATACTCATCCTGGACATTTTGGAGGGCTGCTATGTCCCTGACTCCTGTGGAGGTTTGTATCCCTCATAGCCTGAGGTCCAGGATGACAACCTGCTTCTGGAGAGGTTTATATATGCACAGTACTCTCAGGAAGGACATTAGGTCTAGAATTTTCTCAGGGACACAAATAATGATTTGGATCAGCACTGTGATGTTTTCCTTGGTCTGTGAGACAAAGCTCTGTATTACCTTTCATGACCAAAGATGGAATAGTCAAACAATCTCGAATCATTAATTTCGCTGTTTGTTATGAGACAAATGGCTTTTCAGTTCTATTACTCACAAGAGCTTTATAGATTTGCTCCGCCTTATATCTACATCTTCATATGAAAAAGTAATTGCCTCCTGGTCTCTGGGAATGGCAGATTTCCCAGATGACTCAGAAAAACCTTTCAGTCAGGCAATCAGATGTGGTTAGATCTTCCTCTGTGGAGAAGAATTGCTATTTAATTTTAAGAGAGAGATAATTTAACTGAGTTAAACATGAATCGAGATTCCTACTTGTCTGACACAAACCATCCTTAAGCTATACTGCAGGCAGGAAACTTGTGTCTTTGTGGACATAACTTTCCTTCCTGTTTGTAAATCTCTCCAGATGCTCTGTTTTGATTAAAAAAGGATTGGGCCCTTATAAATTACTTGGATTTCGAGTGAAGGAAAGGAAGAGGTTGGGAGTAACCAATTTACTGATCCTCTGTAGCCCTGGGCAAGGTAAGGGCGGGGAGGGCAACGAGAGTCATAGGAGTGTGTCCTGAAATGTTTTGTGCTACAGTGTTTATCTGCAATTCTGGGTCCTCACCTCAAACTTGGGGCGGGGGAGAAAGCCTGTTTATGGAAATACCCATCAAAGTCCATCTTGTTTGTCCCTGCTGAGTTCAAAAGGACCGGGAGGTGCTTCCCCTTGGTGAGGTCCCCCGCCCAGCCCTGTGCAGGTAAGGGAGAAGTTCTCCTTTTTCCTAGTGGCTGATGGAAACTGCTTGCTCATGTCATTAAGGTGACATCGAGTCCTGCCTGGACACGTTCATCTTTGGCATCTCCTTGTGAGGATGATTCCTCTCCTCTGAGAGGACACACAGAGTAACTTTAGTAACCCTGGAAGGAGAGCTGTTAGGGCCAATCAGCCTCAAGAAGACCTCCAGCAATAGTGGACCCGACTTGATTAGAAGTTAAACGGATCATGTGCCAATTGCTGAGATCTGTGTGCAAATGAATAATGGGCCCCATAGCCAGAGGACAGGTGGCCTTTGGTCATCTCCTTCTGCTGTCCTGGTCAGAGCCAGCAGTGTAGATTCAGTGGCCCTGTGTGCTTGATGGCACTTGAGTATCAAAAACATGGGGCTTTGGGTCGGGGGCACAGCTGGAGCCACCCTGCTCTCCCAGCACACTCAGAACCCCCACTGCCTGTCACCCGCCCTCATTACACCTCTCCCACTCAACAGGGCAGTGAAGAGCAGCTCCTCACCTGGGAAAGGGCTGAACCCTCTGGGGCCCATAAGAAGCCCTTCTGCAAGTGACTCTGGGCTATACTCTAGGCTATGGTCAGCTGGCTGGGCTCTGCTTTTATAATAGGTAACAACTCAAAACTCAGTGTTTGACCTATTCTTTGGAAGTAGAATATAGCAGCAAACATGGTTTTCAGAGTCAAACTAGAGAATGAAGCAAATCCCAGTTATGCTGTTGACCAGCTGTCATGTTGATAAAATAACTAATAGCACTAGAGCTAAGATGGGAGAGTAATGTCTGCTCTCATAGGAAACAAAATATGCCAAATGCCTAGTGCAATATTTCACTATAGATATACTCTTACATGGAGCTTCCATTACTTCTTAGTCTGTAGATTTGCTTTTAGCATGAACCCTTGCTATTTCTTCATGAGACACCTGTTCATCTCAGGCTGGAGCCTGGTCTGGATCCTCCCATCCAGTGGGGAGTGAACCTGAGTGACAGTACAGAACTGATCCTTGACAGAGAATTCACATTCCTCAGCAAACAGCCGCTGCTCAGTGGAGAGCATCTCTTCTATCTTATCAGGATTCTAACTAATTTACCACTCTTGTTAGATTCAAATAGAATCTGTGTTGCTGCTTAGCTCTGTGAGGTGTGTGTTGGTGGGTAAGACAAAGCCACTGTGAATGTCTGTTTAAAGCTCAGGCAATTAACCAAACAAAACAGAAGGCTGACTTGAAGGCTATTTTGAGTAGTTCAGAATACTCACTGAAAACACTGAAAAAGGGAAACACATAAAGGGTCAACTCACAAAGTCTCTAGGCTGTGGAGCCCATCAAAGCACTTCTTTCCCAGAGAGTGGATTCTATTGTTGTGGAGATGCCTGCAGGACAAGGGTACAGACAGTCAGGGAGGCTCACTGCACAGGGAAGCCTGGGCACAACATCCTGATTGCTTAAATCCAAAGAAACTTCTACCCAAGAATGCTGTACTTACACATAAGAACTGCTTTATTTAACTATTTTTTTGTAAAGAAAAGGCTATATCCTCCATTTACTCTCACCATAGATGATTCTATACCATAGAACTCAATAGGCAGTCCCAGTTTTACCCTTTGGGTTTGAAATATCAGGGAGGGAGTGTATCATAATATGAACAACGTGATTGGCGAGGCGAATTCAGACTGTTCAGCGTGGTTGCTCTGTGTACCCCCCACATGGACTGTTTAGCACGGCTTCCGGGTGTGGGGTGGTAAGCAGAGATACTGACAGTCATTGACAAATGGAGGATGGGGGAAAGGCCCTGGGTGTACTAAGCACGTTTTCTATTGAAGCTGTGACGGCTTATAAAGGCTACATTCCCAGGGTGGGGTGACAGGTTAACAGAAAACAGCGCTTTTGACTGCAGAAAACGGCGGTCAGATTTTTAGACTGCCCAAGGAGATTAGTTATCTTGACACAATATTAGTGTGTATAATGATCACCTTTGGCTCCATGGTAAGTCACGTAGGTCAGAGCCAGTGAGAGCACTGTATGCATAACTACCAAGTCCCAAAGAGACTTTTGGAAAATAAATTTAAGGAAGGCAGAGTGAGAAAGAGTAGCTGGATCTCCGTAAATCTATTTCCTCTAGTGCAGCAATTTTCAACCGGTATGCCTCAAGAATCTTTAAAACATGCAATACCTAGCTCTTTAGTCAGGGTCATTGACCACTTTTCCCTTAGGCCGTCAAATAAAAAAAATGACACCAGCCAACACAATACTAGCTGACCAGTGTGCATGAATCAAAATTATACCTATTGTTTTTTGTCAGACTGAGAAAACATTTTTGTTTTGGTGTGCCGCAGAATTTCAGTGATTCATTTATATGCGCCATGGGATCAAAAAGGTTAAAAATCGCTGCTCTAGTGGAAGAAAAATTAAAGCACCTATCCAGCATCTGGTGTGTCTGTAGCATCATCTTTGTATGTGAAATTCAGTTTAGAAATGTGTTAATATTACCAAAAATTTGTTAGTCTAATAAATATACTTTGGGTTCATGTGAGTTCTATGTAATATTTATTGAGGGTCTTCTACATGCAACACATGGGGGGAGGGGGTTGAGGGGAACTTAGAGAATGGATAAGACGCTGCCATCTCTCCAGGTGGTGTATTGTACGGTGCAAGAGACAGAGATGCAGTGAAGCGAAGTGGGTGACCGAAGGCAGCAGTGGCCGGGAGGGCGTGTGTGGAGCCGAGGCGGAAACAGTGCAGGAGAGGCCTTGGCCAAAGTTCCTACACAAACTGACCTTAGAGCCTGGCAAGCAGCCGCTACTTTCCTGTATCAGCATCGATTGACACCTGGGCATGTTGCTACACTCTTAAAGAGACTGATTATTTTTCAAACTCTTACTTGAGAATTGCTTGGATTTACTGAAATAATAAAACCTAGACCTATGTGGGTGGTGGGGGGGCATTCACATGCATAGTTCACTGTCAGGTCCATTCTTGCTTCTCTTTCCGTGGTAAGGGTTCAAGAAGTATTTGTTAAATAATGAGAAAGGCATATTTCAATTTGACCTGAATTATAAATTATTATCAGAAATAAGGCATTTTTACTAACTTTACTAATTGTACAGTGCAGTGATTACTTGTACAATATACAGTGGGCAGACATGATATTTTATTGTCTTTGAATGCCCAGCAGTGCTTGGAAGGTGTTCTACAAATGTCGTTTCACTCATTTATACAATTAAAACACTTATGAATCATTTTAGGGAGGCTCAGGGGTCTTTCACCCTTAAATTGTCCCTATTAGAAGTTCGAAGGGCCAGCACTTTCAGGTCAAGGTCTTACTGTGAATTTAGAAACTGTTAAAAGGGAGAGAGGAAAAAAAAATCAATAGAACTTACAGAACTACCAAGCTGGAGAGGTTTCCAAAGGCATAGTCTGGTATGTGGTGTATTTTGTTCAGGGCCAAGGTCATGGCCTGCAGTGCTGATAAACTTCTGAAAGCCTGGACCGGGATTTCCGTCAGAGCGTTGTCATCCAGCCACAGGTGCCGTAGGGAATACAGGCCACTGAAACAGCTGGGGGGGACATAGCTGATGTGGTTGGCATCCAGCCTCCTGGGGAAGAAAACAGGTAAGAATGGAAAAGAGAGCAAAACCCAGGCAAGATGGACCTTATAAGAAAACTCTCCGTGTGCTGATTAACATGAGTAAAACAGGGCCTGGGCCCTCATGATCCCCTGATGTCTGGAGCCTTTGCTCCCTTGGTTGGCTCTTTCTCAGTGAGGAATAGAGCCATTGCTAGGTAGGTCCCCTTGGCTGTAAAATTCCATGGTGCTCTGATTCTCTTCCAGGCTTGTGGGTAGCATGCTCACTTGTATGGAAGTGAACTCCCCTGGGGAACAAGGATTCAGCTGAGGATCTCCTTTCTGACACCAAGAGAAAGATACTCTCTCTCCTCCCTCCCACCCCAAATCAAATACATGGCTTTGTGTTCCCTGGACGGTTTTGAACATACTAATCCAGCTGTTTGTTCATTAAGTACTGGGAAAAGATTGTTTCAGTATTTGAAAGGGACAGAGTAGTTTTTAAAGGCTGTTAGAGGAAAGAGGATTCCTTCCCTTCTCTTAGTGCAAGGCTAGAAAGCCCCAAAACTGCTGGCTTTCTCGCTCATCCTAACCATTGGCATTGGGCACGTGTTTGTTTTTCCTGACATTTTAAATGAATAATAAAATTAACAGCATTCCCAGCTTTTGCTTCCTTTTTCCACCAACCCTCCTTTTTTTTTAATGGGAAAGACTTCTAAATTCAGGTTCAGTTAATGAGCTGTTGCAACCTCAGCGCCAGCAGAGGGAGTGCAGCACGTTTATTTCCCCAGGCCAACACAGACGGTGGCTGTGACTACAGTGCCTTCACTGTTCTGATTGAAGTGGCTGGACAGATAAATAACTAAAATTTTCTGTATGTGAGTGAACAATAAAACCACCTTCACTCAGCAATGCTTCCAACAGCCCTCCTTATTTTTTTTCCAATCTGTTCTTAAGGCTCACACATTTGTTTGCATTTTTCAAAGCTAGGATTAAAAAAAAAAAGAAGAGTTGCATTTTAAGCAGTCCATGTATTAAAAAGGATTAGAAAATCACAAGTGGATTTTGAAAAATATTTTAGGAAGCATTTAAGACTAAACAGATGTAGGAAGCACACCGGGATCAGGAAATAATCCCCTGCACACCAAATTTAAACAATTTAGACATGAGAGAGAATTCTCTGTGAAAGGGAGCTGTGGAAAGTGGCTTCCTCACTTTTGGTCATGAATGTTGCTTCACTCATCCATCCTCTGGCTTCCACTTCTGAATCAATGGGAACAAGTGACTTCTGAATCAATGGGAACAAGTGGCACCTTCAAGGCCGTGGGCCAAACTTTGCTAGCAATGGAGATAAGGTCAGTTGGAATGAATTTTGAGAGTTCAGTGACACAGTGCACTCACAATTAAATTTTCCGTGGAACAACGATTACTCTAGGCAGCAGAGTCACAGCTCCCATAGAGCTCAAGGGTCTGTCTGCAAATGGAGCTGCAAATGCTTAGGAAAACTCAGCTCCATCTCTTCCCCTTTTGTCCACAACCACAGGCTCAGCCCATCGGGGGGGTGAGGAGGTGATTGTTATTGTTCAACTAGAAGTAAAGCACATATGTGAACTCTCCTTAATCATTGTACTGATTAAAGAATGAAGACCTTATTTAAATAATATGAGCTTCTGTGTTTTAGTTGACATATTGTCTGATGGTTGCCAGTTGCTTATGCATTGAAACGCCTAGTGGCTTCTAAGAGTCCTGAAAATGACCACCCTTAAAGTTGAGTGCAAACCGTGGGGTACATTTACAGACAAGGCTCTCTCATCCTGGCCAGGTAGCTCAGTTCGTTAGAGTGTTGTCCAGATATGGCAAGGCTGTGGGTTCGATCCCTGGTCAGGGCACAATACAAGAATCAACCAATTAATGCATCAATAAGTGGAACAACAAATTGATGTTTCTCTCTATCTCCCTTCTTCTCTGTCTCTGAAGTCAATAAATAAAAAAAATTAAATAAAAAGAAAGAGAAGACTCTCTCAGCATTGAGTCATAGGCTTGTTTTCTTTGACATATAAGGGACTACTAAAGTTTCTGCTGGATCTTGAAGTGACCCTGGAATTGTTTTCCAATGTTAATAAGTCCATTTCTCTGGATAGATATCTTTTATGAATCACTTTTTTCTCTCCAGAAAAAGGGATGTAATCTGGCCTCTATGCGGTGACCTTAGAGCAATTTCCTATCAGGAATGAAATGAGCAACGCAGGGCAATTCTTCACAACACTGACATCCTGAGTTCTAATGTTGCCAGACCCCGTACTCAGGTATTCTGAGTACAGCACTAAAGCGTTTCTCTGCCTGAACAGTTTCTTCATAGAAACTCCCAATGAATGCTACTCCTTCTAGTGGTGGAAGCCTAATTCAAAGAGTGGTATATTATTCACATTCAGTGGCAATATCTGATTTAATCTTTACAGAAGGTCCCCAAGCTAAACCAGAGTATGGAATTAACTATCCAGCCAATCATACAGGTGACATTTACATAACAAGGTGAAGACTGTGGACAAAGCAGCTGGTAGGGCGCAACTGGTGCCTATTCTGTGAGTAAACAAAGAGCTCATATTATATCAATCTGGTCTTTTTGGGCAGCTGGACATTTTCTATTCATATGTTTGGAAAATGCAATATTTAAGCAGTGGGCATAAGAAACACAACACTAGACAGAACATGAAAACACATAAAAAGGTGGTTCTATAACATTATCAAGAACAACAAAAATAACACATTATACAGCTCCGTTTTCTAAGTGTTTCTTTGTTGTTATTTCTCTTTCATGTAAGTCACAAGGTGTGTGTGTGTGTGGGCAGCTCAGACTCTGTGAATTAGTGCAGAGATTTGGGATGAGAGCTCCAAGTCAGCACAGTAGCTTCGTGGCTGTGGCCAAGTCAAGAGACTCAGCTTCCACGCCTGTACAAAGGAGACAACACTTCCCTATTTTACAGGGTTGCTTATTAAAGAAAATAATACGATGGAGTTTTGTGAAGTATAATGCACCTTAATGATCTTATGTTATTATTACTTGAAGCTGGTTAACAGGTTGTGTTTTTGTCTTTTCACCATCAAAACAGTTCAGAAGAAAAGAGATAAACTCAAATTTTGCCTTAGTCGAAAGTGAGTTAAAATAAATGCTGAGTTGTCAGTGTATTTCAGTTCTGAGAAATGCAGACTACTTCTTTCATCTCTCAGAACAGAAATAATTGAGGGATGTCTGCAACTGGACTTAAGTGAAGTCAGCCTTATTTTTCAGCCTTCAGTATTATCATTATGTATATGTATGTGAGTGTTTTGTTCTGAAACATTAGTGTTTTGTTCATGATATATTACTGAATATACCCTCTTCTTTCTGGGGGCAAAGGAGAAGTGGTGACATGTGACAGATGTCACACTCTCAGAGAAAGTTCCCACCGATGATCTTGGCATTTAAGTATCCATCAGCAATGTGACAGGGCAGCACCAAACCTGCACACAGTTAGACACTGCAAAATAGACCACTCTGACAATGGGAATGGCTGTAGAAAAAGCACTCTGAGAGCAGTGTACAGGTGACCAAAGCAGTGGTAGTCATCAGGGTGAGAAAAGATGAGAGCCTGAAAGAAGCATGGAAATGAAGAGGAAAGTCTGGTATGAGGGGTGCCAACTAAGTGAGCCTGACAGAACATGGGACTTGCCAGGGGTGGCCACGAGGGGGAGGCAAGGAAGCTATGGTGACTCCATGTTCCACCCCGGACATCTGGGAGGATGTAGCCCATGTTAGAGCAGGGACGAATGTTACCCAGTATTATACAAACTAAAAATAATACAGAACTGCATGTTAGCTGTGAATGTACTTCTTTAATATCAGTGCATACTATATGATGAAGGGCTAGGAAAGATAACAAGCAAAAGAAAAAAATCAATATTTTATTATTATTATTTTTATTCTAGTGGTTGCATATTCCTGATAAATAATGATAGATATTTGACTTTTATAGAAGACTTGTCACAGGTGGGCACAGGTAACCAGGTTCTTGGTGATTACAGACAAAGAATTGAACTGAACACAGAGAGTTTATAGCAGAAAGAGAGTGAGTAGATTTATTAAGCGAGTACACTCCATAGAACATGGGAGCAGGCCAGCTCTGAGCAGAGACTGACCTCAGGGACTGGAGGGATTCTATTCTTATAGGGTGGACATCTCCTGGCCAGTTTTGGTGGGGTTTTATTGCACATATACAAGTAGTTATATTACTTTAAAGCTACTGTGCATGTGGTCTCCCATGATTTTCCTTGGTATGCCACCAGGGAAGGGGGTCCCACAATGTTGACTTATTATAATACTATTATAATGAAGCAGGGGTCATGTAGCATCTTCTGTGAAGGAGCACTCATGATTCACCATGATTCAGCGCTTTTCCAGAAAGCGGGAACAGCCCATCTTAGAACTGGGTCTCTGTCCTGTATCAATGTCCTTTATCTTAGCTCTAGGGCACCTCCAGAGTTTCCTCCTTCCTGTCTGTCTCCTGCCTCAGAATTGTTACAGTCAGTATTTAGTTAGAAAAGGGGAGCAAAGGGAACTAGACATTGAGCTTAATAAAATGGGGAGCCTGGCCCTGCTTGCTTAGCCAGGAAGCTACAGCCTCACACCCCAGGGGATTACAGCATTGCTCCACCAAGGGAATTAATACTTCTCCCTTCCTGTCTCCCTTTCTGTACTGGGTTGATGGGGTCACAGGGGGAGATACTGGACCACAGAAACCTGTCAATCTAACTAGGGGCTGTAAACCCATCCAAAGTCCATGAAAACTTGGGAACTTCATCGGCCAATTTGAAAAAGCACCCAATCTCTCCAAGCCCAAGCTAATATAATCCCAGGAGAACAAAGAAGCTCTCTCTCTCTCTCTTTCTCTCTCACCTGATGACCCGCATTTGCCAAAAATCAATCTTTTATGTCAGGCAAGGACAAAATAAAAGTGATCATTTTCTTATCTTCTGTCTGAATTTTCTTCCATAATGTTTTCCTGTATAAAAGGTTAATTGTACAAATTCTTTTTTTTTAAAGAATTATTTTGCCCTGGCCAGGTAGCTCAGTTGGTTAGAGCATCACTCAGATATGCCAAGATTGTGGGTTCAATCTCCAGTCAGGGCACATGCAAGGAGCAACCAATGAATGCATAAATAGGTGGAACCACAGATTGATGTCTCTCTCTCTTTCTCTCTCTCTTCCTCCTTCCTCTCTAAAATCAATGAATAAATAATTAAAAAATAAAAAAAAATATTTTGCCAATCTGCTTCACACCCCTGAAAGGAATTTCTGATTTCTAAATGGCATTATTATAGGGATTAGGGAATCTATGACCTCATCCTTGCTATTGTTCCAGAAAAATAGTTCTTTACATATATCTTTTATATGATACCTTGTCAATGTATCACACAAACTTGTATCTTTGTTTGAGAATGTCTTTGATGAGCCATTAACTACAAGGAAGAAAGCATTAGTCAAAAGATAAGCCATTGATCTTGGCTAATTTATATCTGAGGTGAGTGTAATATGTCAATTATTAACAAGGATGACTCAAGAAAAAAAAACTAAGGTGTGAAGAATGTTGCAGCTGCAGGTATAATAGCTTATAAAGGTTCTTTCAACAAATGAGGGTTCATTATGACTCATGGCATCTTCATGACTGACATTGCCGTTTTATATTTGGATGAACGTTTTTCTTTATAAGTTTTAAGGAAATGACCAGCTCTCTTGTACATCCATTCATACATTTTGTGAGACCCTTTTGAACAATTCATGAATAGTCAAAAGATCACAGTGATTTAGTTTATTTATAATATCTTAAGAAATAAAAGCATTTTAAATTATGATCTTACTTTTGGTATGAAAAGAAATCATGTCGTTTCAAGCTTGTGTATTATGTAACTGAACACTTATGGTCAAATGGTGGCATAGATAAGTGCGGAACTCGCATACTCCCATGATCACATCAAAGTTACAACTGAGCTACAGAACAGCCATCATTCAGAACTACCTGAAGTCTGGCTGAGTGGGAGTCCTCCAAGTAGGGAATTAAAGAAGCCACATTGAGACTGGTAGGAGGGGCAGAGGTGCAGAATGGGGTAGTCCCACATTCATGTGCGGTGGATAAAAATTGGGAAGGATATCTTGGCTATAGAGGTCCCCAAGAGAAGTGAAGCATCCCAGCCCCAGACCAGGACCCCCAGCCTAGGGTTCCAGTGCCAGAGGAGAAGTCCCCATAACTTCTGGCTGTCAAAACCAGCGAAGATTGTGGCTGAGTGAGATGGATAGCTCCTGGAGCCCCAGGCAATTTGTCTGAAGGGGCCCATGCATGGACTTACTCAGACTCACTCCTCTGAGTTTCAGTGCTTAGGCAGCAGCTTAAAAGGAGCCAGGGACAAATGAGGAGTCCGGTATCTGGGTGATAGCTGGGGGACAGCTTTCTTCCAGACAGAAGTGCTGGCAGAGGCCATTGTTTCTTTGATGAGCCTTCTACTCACAGAACCTATAGTTGAGTATCATATCTAAGTCTCCATCAACCTGGCTTATACTGTTTGCCCCACCCTAGTGATTCCCTGAGGCCCTGCCCCACCCAACTTCCAGGTCTACCCAAGCTGTTTCCAGTGGTTTTTCCATATGAATGGCCTGTCTTGGCTGATGCTTTAGATTTTTAAAAAAATCTCTCAAATAATAACATCTGGCCTCATTGTGCCCCATACCTCTCGCTAAGGGACCCCAGACCCACCACTAGCAGCAGCCCATCTTTGTTCCCATCTTGGCCTCTCCTGAGTACCTTTAAGCAAAGCACAAGTAGCAGCCATCCAAAAATCATGTTGTAGCTAATGCCAGGGGCCTTGGCCTTCACTTTCCATAAGGCCCCAGAGCCAGTGCATGGTGCACAGCTTCAGACCACATTGAAGCATCACCACTCAACCACCTCCACAAGTGATACACTTAAGGGGTGGACTCAGCAGGTACCAGAGCCCTGTTGAAGTAAGTCCTGTTCTATGGGGTGGGTCTTGCACAGCTGATCCTTCATGGTGGTCAGTGACAGCCAGTCCTTGCAGCTTATCAGCATGGGGGTAAATTTTTCCTATTGGTGAACCAACAGCAATCAAGGCTCAACTATAAGAGGAGTGTGTAAGCAGCATACATAGGGGGTGCATGTCAAGTATGCAGCTTGAATGATCAGGGAAGATGTGCCACTGGACTCTACAGAATACCTACTACATAAGGCCATTCTACCAAGCCTGTGAAACATAGCAGCTCTACTTAGTACATAGAAACAAACACAGAGAGGCTGCCAAAATGAGGAGACAAAGAAACATGTCCCAAATAGTGAACAGAACACAAAAATCCACAAAATGAACTAAACAAAATGGAAACAATCTACTAAATGCAGAGTAAAAATGGTGGTTATAAGGATGCTCAATGAATTTAGTGAGAACTTCAACATCGTAAAAAAGGACCAGTCAGAAATGAAGAACATACTAACTGAAATTAAGAATAATTTACAGAAAATCAACAGCAGAGTAGATGACAATGAGAATCAAATCAGCAATTTGGAATATAAGGAAGCAAAACACATCCAATCAGAAACAGAAAGAAGAAAAAAGAACTAAAAAATGAGGATAATGTAAGGAGCCTCTGGGACAACTTCAAGCACACCAACATTCATATCATGGGGATGCCAGAGGAGAAGAGAGAGCACAAAATTGAAAACCTATTTCAAAAGATAATGAGAGAAAACTTCCCTAACTTGGTGAAGGAAATAGACATACAAGTCCAAGAAGCACAGAGAGTCCCAAACAAGGTGACCCTAAAGAGGTCTACACCAAGACATATCATAATTAAAATGCCAAAGGTTAAAGACAAAGAATCTGAAAAGCAGTTAGTTACCTAAAAGGGGGCATCCATAGGACTGTCAGCTGATTTCTCAACAGAAATGTTGCAGGCCAGAAGGGAGTGGCAAGAAACATTCAAAGTGATGAAAAGCAAGGACCTACAACCAAGATTACTCTACCCAGCAAAGCTATCATTTAGAATAGAAGAACATATAAAGAGCTTCCCAGACAAGAAAAAGTTAAAGGAGTTCATCACCACCAAACCAGCATTACATAAAATGTTAAAGAGTATTTTTTAAGGAGAAGAAGAAAAAAAGATAAAAATTTGAACAATGAAATGGCAATAAATACATATATATCAACAACTAAATCTAAAAAACAAAATAAAAGAGCAAGCAGAACAGAAACAGGCTCATAGATACAGAAAACATTTTGATGGTTGTCAGATGGGAGGGTGGTTGGGGGGATGGGTGAAAAAGGTGAAGTACAAATTGGTTGTTACAGAATAGTATGGAGATGTAAAGTACAAGATAGGGAATAGTTAATATTCTAATAATTATGTACAGTGTCAGATGGGTGTGAGATTTATTGGGTGATCACTTAGTAAGTTACATAATGCTAAATCACTGGGGTGTACTCTTGAAACTAATATAATAATAAATGTCAATTGTAATTGAAAAATATAAAATGATTTAAAAATACAATTTGAGGAGGTACCTTACGTCTTTGCTATGATGGAATTTTATTGCTTTTAAATTTTATTGCATTGGAACCGATGGATCATTGGTGTTAGACGCACAGTATACTAATACTATCAGGATAGAATTTTCTTTATATGAACTCCTATAGATCGAATTCGTATTGATACATATACATTTTTCAGTATAATATGAGTCACTTTTGTTGTTAGTATTGCTTTTAAAATATACAGAGTGGCTACAATGTGAAATTGTAATGAAATTTCCTACCCATATCCTGGGAAGACACTAAGCATACAAATATATATAAACATCATGATTACTTATATGGGAATTTCTGCTCTTATCTTTCAAATGTTCTCTGTCTTTTTTGTTGGTAAGCTTAATGTAAGCCAGGGAGAAAAATTATTGCTTTGGACTTACCCCTGAGAAGGTAAAAAAGATTTTTTCCCACTTCTATAGCTTGGGGAGAGATAAAGTCAGCAGGTACAATGAAGTGCAGTAATTTTGAGACTAGTCAGCTGGCTGAACCAGGAGCCAGATGAAGTCCAACTGAGCTGAACCTCTGTCTCTCTGGAATCATTTGGAGTGCAAGACTCCAGTAAGAAATATATTTTAAAGTCAATTTACATTAAGTTACTCAGTTCCTCAGAGATCACCACTGCTTGATGTGGATTTTATAATGGAGATGATCTATAGCCAAAGTAACATAAGCACTAACTTCTTCAGTTTCATTTTTCTCCATGGAAAAAGAATACCATCTTTTCATCAGGGGCACCATTAGTCTCCCAGGTACCACCATGGTTTGAAACCTAGGGGTCATTTTTGAATCTTCCATTGCCTTCCAGCCGTTCATCAACTTCTCTCCATTTATCTTCATCTCTGAGACTCTCCATTTCCACTGTCTAGTTCAGGCTCTTATCTTTTCACACCTGTATTACAGCAACAGCCTCTGAGCTAGTCCTTTTTGCCTTTGATCTCTTATTTCTTCAATTAATCCTGTAGGTTGCTTCCAGAATAATCTCCCTAACTTATCATATTTTGCCTTGTATAATGTACACTTTTTTGCCCAAAATTTTGAGGGAAAATAAGGGTGTGCATTATACTTGGGTAGTACTAATTCCATATCTATACAAATGTTTATTAAGTATATTTTATTGATTATTACAGTTTTCCCAATTTTTCCCCTTTTAACCCCACTCTGCCCAGTACCCCACAACTCTCCAGTCTTCCCCCCTTTACTTCATGTCCATCGGTTATACATGTAAGTTCTCTGACTTGTCTTTTTCCTATGCCATTCTTAATCTCCCCCTGTCTATTTTGTAGCTACCAATTATGCTTCTTATTCCCTGTATTTTTTTCATCCATTCTTCTCTGTCACCTCCCCACTGAAAACCCTCCATGTGATCTCCATTTCTCTGATTCTGTTCCTGTTCTAGTTGTTTGCTTAGTTTTTGTTTTCATTTTTTTTTTCAGGTTCAGTCTTTGATAGTTTTGTGTTTCTTGTCATTTTACTGTTCATAGTTTTTGATCTTCTATTTCTCAGACAAGTCCCTTTAACATTTCATATAATAAAGGCTTGGTGATAATGAACTCCTTTAATTTGACCTTATCTGGGAAGCACTTTATTTGCCCTTCCATTATAAATGATAGCTTTGCTGGATAGAGTAATCTTGGATGTAGGTCTTTGCCTTTCATGACTTCAAATATTTCTTTCCAGTCTCTTCTGGCTCACAAGGTTTGTTTTGAGAAATCAGCTGATAGTCTTATGGGAACTCCTTTGTAGGTGATCCTCTCCTTTCCTCTTGCTGTTTTTAAAATTCTCTCATCTTTAATCTTGGGTAATCTAGTGATGATGTGCATTGGTGTGCTCCTCTTTGGGACTCTGGGCTTCCTGGACTTCCTGGAAGTTTATTTCTTTTGCCAGACTGGGAAATTTTCCTTCATGATTTGTTCAAATAAGTTTTCAACTTCTTCCTCTTGTTCTTCTTTTTCTGGCACCCCTATGATTCGGATATTGGAACGTTTATAGTTGTCCCAGAGGTTCTTAAGCCTCTCCTCATTTTTTGAATTCTTGTTTCTTCATCTGTTCTGGTTGGTTGTTTATTTCTTTCTTTTGTCCCAGATTGTTGATTTGAGTCCTGGTTTCCCCAGTTGCCCCTCCATGATGAATACCTAAAGCTCAGCCCCTTACAATGTAACAGGTACACCGAGAGAAAGAAATATGGCCCAAATGAAATAACGGATCAAAACTCCAGAAAAAGAACTGAATGACGAGGAGATAGTCAATCTATCAGATGCAGTGTTCAAAACACTGGTAATCAAGATGCTCACAGAACTGATAGAGCTCAGTTGCAAAATAAAAGAACAAATGAAGGCTACCCAAAGTGAAATAAAGCAAAATATACAGGGAACCAGCAGTGAAGGGAAGGCAACGGACTCAAATCAATGATTTGGAACAAAAGGAAGAAATAAACATCCAACTGGAACACAATGAAGAAACAAGAATTCAAAAAAATGAGGAGAGGCTTAGGAACCTCCAGGACAACTTTAAACATTTCAACATCCAAATCATAAGGATGTCAGAAGGAGAAGAGGAAGAGCAAGAAATTGAAAACTTATTTGAACAAATAATGAAGGAAAATTTCTCCAATCAAGTGAAGGAACTAAACACACAAGTCCAGGAAGTTCAGAGAGTCCCTAAGAAGTTGGATCCAAGAAGAAACACACCAAGACATATCATAATTAAGTTACCCAAGATTAAAGATAATGAGAGAATCTTAAAAACAGCAAGAGGAAAGGAGAGAGTTACCTACAGAGGAGTGCCCATAAGACTATCAGCTGATTTCTCAAAAGAAAACTTGCAGGCAAGAAGGGGCTTGAGAACCAAGGCATCTCCAGTTTGATTCCCAGTCACAGCACATGCCTGGGTTGTAGGACATGTCCCCAGTATGGGGTGTGCTAGAGGCAACCGTACATTGATGTTTTACTCTCTCTTTTTCTCCCTCCATTCCTCTCTCTCTAAAAATAAATAAAATCTAAAAAAAATAAAAAAAGAAAAAGAAAAAAAAAGAAGGGGCTTGAAAGAAATATTTGAAGTCATGAAAGGCAAGGATCTACAACCAAGAATACTCTATCCAGCAAAGTTATCATTTAGAATGGAAGGGCAGATAAAGTGCTTCCCAGGTAAAGTAAAGTTAAAGGAGTTCATCATCACCAGGCCGCTATTATATGAAATTTTAAAGGGACTTATCTGAGAAAAAAAAGATAAAAAACTATGAACAGTAAAATGACAAGAAACTCAAAACTATCAACAATTGAACCTAAGGAAAAAACACAAAGACTAAGCAAACAAGCAGAAAAGAAACAGAATCATAGATATGGAGATCGCTTGGAGGTTTATCAGCTGGGAGGGAGAAGACGAAGAATGGAGGAAAAGGTTCGGGGAATAAGAAGTATAAATGGTAGGTACAAAATAGACAGGGGGAGGTTAAGAATAGTATACGAAATGGGGAAGCCAAAGAACTTAATGTCCAACCCATGGACATGAACTAAGGAGGGGATGCTGGAGGTGGAGAGGTACAGAGTGGAGGGGGACAAAGGGTAGAAAAATTGGTACAACTGTAATAACATAATCATTAAAAAATACTTTAAAAAAAGAAAAAAGAAAAATAAGATTTTATGCATGTACTTCCCTCTGTTTGGAATGTGTGTCCCTCTTGTCTTTGTGTAATCAACTTTTACCTTTGTAACAGAGATAAGATACCACTTCCACCTACAGTTTCTTCACCAGCAAAGAGGAGTCAAGTTCAACCTCAGAGGTAATGAGGGATCAGATGACCAAAGGCGTAAGGAAACACTAAAAAGAAACAACAGGGGCGCACTATAAAAAATATTGTTGCCTTTTCTCCAATGTATTTGTTTCTGTCCTGCAGGATTACAGCTTTTCTTTCTTTTTGTAAGCCTTCACAAGCAAATGTCTAAAGGAGCACGTGTTTTGGTCAAGCTCCTTCCTTTCTCAGGCCTTAGTGCACTCTGCTGTGTGCCTATTCTCTGCAAGGGATTCCCTGAGGGAGGTGAGATAGTGTGGTGGGAAAATGGGCAGATCTTGGAGCCAGAAAAACGAGAATACTTATTCCAGACTCATTAACCTGACTCCATTACAAGCCACGTGATCTCGAGGTCAATTAACCTCTCTGAGCTTTTAGCTTCCTTCTCACCAAGGTTGCTGCAGGGATGAGGTGGGATGATACAGGCACAGGTGCTTAACAAATACTGATGGCTGCTGTCGTTTTCATCAGTTCCACATTCTGACTTTGTTTTTGCACTGTCCCCATACTGTGCTGCTCTGGCTGTGCCTTTTCACAACCCATCACAGGCCCCTTCTATCCTGAAAATGGGGAACCCTATGCCATTCACAACTTGCCTCCCCATAGCTGCCACCCCTTAGCTTCTCCAAAGAGTTTAATCTACTTTCCAGAGGTAACCTTCATTTCACCTCACAAGGCTAAAGAAGTTCATTTCACTTCTCATTCCACAATATTCACATCCTCCTTTAGGTATCTGTCTACCCGCTATGACTGTCACGTATGTGATTTACCGTAGCGCTGGCAGATGACTTGAGGTAGGGAGCTTTCATGCACGAGGTCTTGCACGAAGTATTCACATTTTGTCATATGTGATTCTGAGGACAATGCTCTAATTTGAGCTCTCTTCTTATAAACATTGCGTGGAAAGGGGCTTTGTCTCTGAAAGTAAGTATCTCGTAATGTTTAAATGAGGTGGGAGGACACGGCAAAACTTCTTGTCACAATTCACTGGGTGCTGGTTTGTAGTTGGTCCCTTAAAGGGAACTCTTAGTGTAGTAGACAAAATCCTTAATCCCTTTCTAAGTCTACCTCCATCCCACAAAATATGCCGGCACTTTTGTGATAAAATAAAACAAACCAAAACCATGGCATATTTTTATTAAGTAGGTTTGTAATTTCTTTTTCTGGAGGGTATTTTAGTGGAAGAAATAATACTAAAACCATTACTTTTTTTTTTTTTAAACCCCTTTGATCCTTTAATCTGAACCTCTTGGCTGCCTCACTTTGTTTTCTTTGCGTCTGGCCACACCCCTTTGTCTTCTGTTACTTCCTTCCCCTTCGTTATCCAGGGTTGGAAACCCAATAGGCTTCTGGATATTAACAGAAGAAAACAGCAGCTGGTTCTAGGCTTGCTCAGCACTGTCTGTTCCACTGCTTCCTCCTCATCCATTCCTCTTGCTTTCAGTTCTTTTTGGACCATTATCAGTCCTGCTCTACTATACAGGGTCTGGGTGGAGTGACTAACATTTCACAGGGACCAGAGGTGGGGTCTGTAGCCCTCAAACTGCTATGACAATAGAGGCATGGGCAGATCATGTTCGAGGCAGGGATTATATATTCTTCATAGATTTTAAAAATAGTCTGATGCTCTGAAGGTGGATATTAGCTGGTTGGAGAATAGAGACAGCACTGAAGAGATGTCTCGTTCTCCTTTCATTTTCTATTTACTACGCTATTATCTGTGTGATTGTGCAAACTCCACAGTTAACTGGTTGTGTAGACTTGGAATGAAAACCAACATGTGTTAAATTTTATCCTGGTTAACTGGATATGTCATTTTCTTTGATCATCTTGAACTTCATTAGTGACATGCTTGAACATCATTCATGGCTATCAGCAAATAAAGCAAAGATATTTTAGTAGATAAATGTCTTAACCATTAATACAAGGTGTGAGGGGAAGGGAGGGTTAAGTTTGGAGTTTCCTTCAAATCACTGTAATCTGACCCCAGTCCTGAAATGACTATAATGCCAAAAGTTTCTTGGTGAAATACAACTCACTGTGAATTCTGATTACATTTCCTATTCCCTTCCAAAAAAACCAGAAAGGAAATTAAGTTATGTTTGATTACATTACAAAATCCAGTTGGTGTCCGGGCAGTCATGGCCACGTCAGAAGCCAAATGTGCGTATTGTTCAGGGCTGGCTCTAGGCTACAAGGCTCAGCACGTGGGCTTGGCCTCTTCTGCTTGAGCTAAGCAATTTGTAAGCATCAGGAGAGAGTTAAAAGAACACAAATGTACCTATCTGTTTTCATTATGAACAAAGCAAAAATATCTTCTGTTTACGTGGAATAAATGGAAAATTACATCTCTTGAAACTTGAGTACAATCTGTTTCTTCCTCACAGCAGTGTTACCAATTTCAATATATCAAGTTTCTTAAACATTACTCAATGAAGCCAAGTTTAAATGAGTGGAACAAAGTATACCAGTGATCTATTTCAGTCGTTCTCAATCATTTTGGCTTGTACGCTCCATTCTTAATATTGCAGGACACTAAAAAAGTTGTTTTCTCAAATGGATTGGCTCTACAAATCACCTGGGAATTTTGTTAAAATGTAGTTTTTCATTATAGCAGAGAAGAGGCCCCAGGTTCTGCATATCCTAGAGGTGCTGCTGCTGCTGGAACCACATTTGAATACCAGGGTCACCCAGCGTGTGGCCTCCTAACTTTACCTGCCCCAGGTTGTCAGTAGAATTAATAGGCAGATGTGAGCTGTTTCAATGAAACACAAACAACGCAACCCTGACACTTATTTCATATTCTAAGTACATTATTAGTTTGTACTGGAATGCCAAGTATGGATTTTGTCATTGTTTTATGTTTAAAAAGAGTTCAGGAGAATATCTACAGATCACCTGAAAGAATGTTTCAGGACACTAGTTTTCCTGATCTTCATGTAAGAAGCTCTTAACTATATAAGCAAACCTGTTAGAAAACACTAACATTCAGATTTAATTGTTCTGGGGTGCAGCCTGGGCTTCAGGACCCTCCAGAGGGTGCTCCCTTTAGAAGTTACAAAGCCAGGCAAGTGTTTAGGGGTGATGCCATCACTTCTCCCGGCAGAGTGGAGTGCCCTCGAATAGAGAGTGCATGTGTGTTACAAGGAAATTAACCACGTCGATAAAAATAGAGTGAATTCAAGAGAGAGGCAAAGAGAGGAGCCAGTAGGTGAAGGGTGAAGGTCTAAGGGTTGCAGCAGTCCAAGAAGAGCTGGGTAACCAAATGGAGGTCTCCCAGGTGTGGGCAGCATGCATGAGACACGTCTCATCCTCTTTATTGCTTGTACATGAATAGCACAAAGGCTTAATTATGGCGTGGAAAATGAATGGACAGGGGATAAGGAACGGATGTTTGGAATGACATTAGACTCAAAATTAATGCTTAAAGCGAGGAGAAATACTATTAAACAATTTAAATCTGGGATAATGCTAACATTTTAAAGGGGCTCACTATTGCCCAAACCTACAAACTGGGTAGGGTGCGCCTTTGCTTGGTACAATTTGGTGTCTGTATGGTTGGTGGTTAAGTCTATGCTTTCTTGTCAAATCTGAATTCTTGTATGAAAACAGCACCAAAAAAAAAAAAAAATGTAAATGAGGACTTCTGGTCAAGACAGAGGTGTAGGTAGACACAATTTTCCTCCTTACACAACTGTAGAGAGAATTACAACTACTTCTCAAAACAAATAACAAGCAGAACTGTCAGAAAATTGAGCTGTATGGAAGTTTGACAACCAAGGATTTAAAGATGCCACATTCATCCAGATAGCTAGGAGGGACAGATTTATGGAGGCACAGTGTGGCATGGAGAGGTGGTGGCAGTAGCATTGAGGGTCCCACATTCAGGTGTGGTGGATAAAAATTGGGAAGGATACCTTGGGAGTGAATGATCTTAGCCCCAGGCCAGACTGCACAGCCTAGGGTTCTAGCACTGGGGAGATAAATCCCCATAACTTTTGGCTGTAAAAACCAGTGGGAGTTGAGGTGGCAGAAGAAACTGCTAGATTTTCAGGAGCATTCATTTAGAGGGCCTTACGCAAACCCAGCCACTCTGGGATTCACTATCAGGGCAAAAGCTAGAAGGGCACCAGTCACATGTGGGAGTGGATGAAGTGAATGGAAACAGGGTGAGTGTAGGGCAAATCTCAAGAAGCCAGGCAGCAGCAATGTCCCCTTTCCAAGCCCTCCCCCCAGACAGAGTCACAAAGCAGTGACACAGGTTGCCCTACCCTGGCAACTACCTAAGGCTCCGCCCCACACAATTTACAGGTGCCTTTTACAGGTAGTCAAAACACCTTTACCTAATACACAGAAACAAACATGGGGAGGCTGCCAAATTGAGAAGGCAAAGAAATATGGCCCAAATGAAAGAATAGAACAAAACTCCAGAAAGAGAACTAAACAAAATAGAGATAACCAACCTGTCAGATGCGGAGTTCAAAACACTGGTGATCGGAATGCTCAAAGAAGTCACTGAGTACTGCAAAAACACTACACTAAATGAAATAAAGAAAAATCTACAGGGAACCAACAGTGGAGAGGATGAAGCAGAGAATCAAATCAATGATTTGGAACACAGGAAGGAAAAAGCATTTAATCAGAACAGCAGGAACAAAAAATAATTCAAAAAAATGAGGAGAGGCTTAGGAATTTCTGAGACAACTTTACATGTACCAACATCTGAATCATAGCGGTGCCAGAAGGAGAAGAGGAAGAGCAGGAAATTGAAAACGTATTTGAAAAAATAAATAAAGAAAAATTCCCTAATTTGGCAAAAGAAATAGACATACAAGTCCAGGAAGCATAGAGAGTACCAAACAATTTGAACTTAAAGAGCACCGTACCAAGACACATCATAATTCAAATGCTAAAGGTTAAAGATAAAGAGAGAATCTTAAAAGCAGCAAGAGAAAATCAGTTAGTTATTTACAGGGGAATTCCCATAAGACTATCAGCTGATTTCTCAAAAGAAACTTTTGGGAAGAGAAGGAGATATTCTGTTATGCTGTCTGTAGTGAGGGAGAGACTATGTCTCCTCCTCTGAGGACTTGGCCATATGGCCTGAGCAACCATGAGGGTGCAGCAATGCAGTTTGAAAGGATGGAGAAGGCCACCCCCACAACCCGCCATGAGGTCTAGTGTGTAAGGAGTTGCCACATGGTTTTGGATTAAGACCTGGAGTAAGAAAGAGGAGATCTGCTGGGAAACCTGCCTGGAGAACATGGCAGCACAGCTGATGGTGCTGGGAATTGCAGGGACCTGCCTACCACAGATTCGTGTGACATGCCTGGAATGCTGCATTGTCACTGGGAATGCTGAGCCGTAGACCTCTCCTTTTCTGAAAGATGGTACCTCTGACTAGCATATCCTGTAACTGGCCTGGTTTGCAAAGGGAGGCAGGATTGCGTATTTTGGGGTGTTTTAAATGGGAGTGGGACTTAATGGCAGAAATATGCCATCATTCTGAATCTGTGTAATCTTTAAATAAACAACCCCTTTCCTTTTGCATCAGACTCTTGCATTGGGAGTCACTCTTCTTGGCGGTGGGCAATCGGACCCCACAGCTGTTCCAGAACAACATAGGTGGGGTTCTGTAACAAATTCACAACTATCAACAACTGAATCTAAAAAAAAAAAAACAAACTAAGCAAAGAACCAGAACAGGAACACAATCATTGATATGGAGATCATTTGGAGGGTTATCAGCTGGGAGGGGGAGTAGGGAGAAGGGGGGAAAAGATGCAGAAATTAAGAATCATAATTGGTAGGTACAAAATAGACAAGGGGATGTCAATAATAATGTAGGAAATGGAGAAGTCAAAGAACTTATATGCATGACCCCTGGACATGAACTAAGGGTGAGGGATTGTTGGAGGGAAGGGGGGTACCAGGCAGAGGGGAGCAAAGGGGGAAAAATGGGACAACTGTAATAGCATAATCAATAAAATATATTTTAAGACAGGTAAGTGAGAAAAAGTGCTATATGGCAGCACACATCGCCAACATTCAGCGCCTCACATGGGTCTGTTTGCGTGCTAGATGAAGGGACCCCAGACAAGTAAGATATAACCAGCTGATACAATTCAGCATGCGCTGGGGCCAAGTGTCTCTCTAGATGCCTCAATTTGGATGTGATAAGCATCATACTCGAAAGTTAACCCTTGGCTCTTTTACAGGGAACACATACTTATAAAGTTTCAAAGGCAATTGTTTTTGTGAACCAGAAACCAAATGCAAGAGACACCTGGTGAATAGTAAATATCTAGACGTTAAGAAACCAAATCTGAACACCTTTATCAGAGAGGCACCACCCAGTTCGGGTGAACAAAAGATTCATGGTTTTCTTTTTCTCAAAGAGTTCACTTCTGTGTGTGTTCTGGTTGTGCTCTTCTTTCAGCTGATAGTGGCTTTTGGTTACAAACTCTTATCCTTCTATCTTCTGCCTGCCTCACAGCTGTTTAAGGTTCCTATTGGCCACCGCTATTATCTCGCTTTCAATTCAGCCACGAGACCCTGTGCCCTCACACAGACAACCCAACTGGAGAGCACTTGCTTCTCTGACTGCTCCTTTCCTTCAGGAAAAGGCTTGTGCAACAAAGGAGGAGTGATCCTGTTATGTCATTAAGGAGCTCCTGAAAATGCACCAGACTTGTCCCATGCCACAAAGGGGCCCTTGTGGGCTTGTTTATCTATAGGATGGTGAAAACCTAGGAAGTCACTTTGTTTGACTGGAGTGAAAAGCTTCAAAAGGTCTCAGGCACAGATTTGCTTTCATTTAAAGAATAAAAAAAGATCAAAGGAAGAAAGTATCATCTCCAAATCTCACGTTCCTCCTTCTCTCCTGTCATCTCAACAAAAGGCATTAAGCAAACTCTGTGTAATTATTAACTGGTGGAATTTTTACAGTGACTTTCAACTGGAGTCTATGATATTTATTTGCCTTTCCTATGCATTCATCTCCCCCATCATTCTAGACCGGAAGTCAGTATTTTGTTTGACAGAGGAGACCCTACCGTGTGGGTAAGAGGAGAGCACATACTATACCTGTGTATATCGGAAATCATGCAGTACACCGTAAACAGTTACACACGCTGATGAGGTAAAGTTTTACTGACCAAATACTCATGGCATGGTCTTGCCAAATAAATCACTGTAAACAGTTGCTTATAGTCCAAGCCCCCAAACATCTGAGAACTAATTTTTATTTATTCAGAGGTTTCAAATCAGTGGAGGGTGGAAACTTGTGCGGGAAAAGTTGTGGATTCAGAGTAGGGAACAGCAGCACCACTGCTGGGTATGTTTGTGTGTATGTGTGTGTGGGGTGTGTGTCTGTGCATCTTTGTGTGGTGTGTGAATCTGAGCAGTGTGCGTGTATCTCTGGGATTGTTTGTATGTCTGCGTATGGTGACCAGGAAGTGCTTGGATTGTAGGCCTGCGCAGCAAGGCTTTAAGATGATAAGACTTTCAGATCTTAGCTTATTGATCTGTGAGCCCCTGATGTACATATGGAACTCAAAAACTTAAGTCTTTATTTGACCCAGCAAATTTCATTACAAGGCAGCTCAGATCATCTAAAAAACAGAATAAATTGAGGATGGAAAGATGTCTAGATTGTGACACTCCTTTTTCTAGATAAAAGGAGAAAATAGTAATTCCTGATTTGAGTTCAGGAACTTCAAATTGCAGGGGAATGTAGGATAGGATGCTGGAAGTACGTTTTGTCCTGAGACACTAGCATATGTCAGAGGCTTTGACTAGAGGTGTTATGACTAAGTCTCTGCCCTGAACCCCCAAACTCCAACACTAGTCCCTCCCACACATACTGTTCAATGAGGATGAGAAGAACTGCTGCTCTAATGGAAACTCCCTTTCACAACTTAGCTAGGGCCCCCCACCAAGGAATTTACTAAAACAGTCACTTGGACATTTCAATGCTCCTTCCCAAACTGACCCTGAGAACATTTTGCAATTTCAACTATACTTACAGGGACTGGAGGCCTCGCAAATTCTGTAGCGCTTCCGTGGGAACCTGCCTTAGGTGATTATTCTGCAGCATGCTGCACATTAAAACAAATAAAGAGAAATATTAAAGAAAGTTAACAATACTTAACAATAACTGGCCGTAGCAGTCAGGCCCTGTTCTAGATATCAGGGAAACAGCAGAGCGTCAGACAAACCCTTAGCCCTTTGGGGGCTTAAATTCCTGTGGGGAGCGACAGATAATTAAAATGAATGAACGAGTATATAATATCAGACAAGTGATAAGTATGAATAAAAAACAAAGTATGGATTTGGGATAAGTGGTAACAAAGAGGGAGAATTTTATCTTAAAGGTGGTTATGGAAGGTGTCTCTTAGGAGCTGATATTTGAGTAGATACCAGAATATCTTGGAGGAGCTACTGAGGAAGTGGGAAGAGCAAGTGCAAAGGTCCTGAGGTTGGAGCTTGCCTGACTTGTTAAAGGAGCAGCAAAAGATCAACTGTAACCAGGGAAGAAGGACTGAGAGCAAGAGATTGGGAGAGAGAACCTGAGGCTTGCAGGCCATGATAAACCTTTATTTTAAGTGTGATAGGAAACTCTCATTGAAGAGGTTAAGTGGGAAATGATGTGATCTTATTTATGTTTTTAAAGGGTCACTCTGGTGACTATATAGCTTAGACAAAGTAGAAATAAGGATAACAGTAGGAGGCTACTAAAGATCTTCTCCTTTCTTGTTCATGGTCATATTTTGATACTACGTTCTTTTTGTGAAGTATTTCCACTTTTGCTCACCTAGGTTCAACAGTTCTTTCCAGAACATGAGGACCACAGAATGAAGACATCTGGCAACAATGCAATAAAAATGTATCATTGCTAGTGGGGAAATAGCAAGGAAAAAATTCCCATTAGATTCCTTATATTTTGTTACCTTATTCATGAAATAAAACAATAATGTTGCAGTTGCTCCCATCCCCCTGAGTATTTCATGGTCTAAGTAAGCCAGAGGCAAAAGACTATTTTAGGAAAGCAGATGCTCTAAAGAAAATTTCCTGCCTATTAGGTCACAAACTTATATTTGGATTTCAGGAACAATTTGCCTGGTTCCCATATCTCTACAATCGAAGTTTCTTTTCATTAGATGACTAGCTGAGATTCAGCTCCATGAATATTTAACTCTTGAGGAATACTTGTTTACTATACAATTCTCAGGCTGCATGGTGTATGGTATGACTAAGGGTTCTTGACCCTGAATACCTCTTCCCTGTCACTGGCAGTGTGGCCTGAGTCAAATCACCAAATCTCTCCAGGCTCAGTGACTAGTAATTGTATCTATCCCCCATCCACTCAGGCTTATTGTGACCATCCAATGAGTTAAAGTAAATAGAACAATGCCTGCCACATAGTAAGCAATCAATAAAGTTTGGCTCTTTGTGTATGAATTGATGAACCCCTTCTTAAAACTAATGGTAGAGTGAGATTGTACTGAATGTGACATTTTAATTGAGAAAATAAAATCAGCAGCAACAACAACAAAGCCTATGCCAGTGGTTCTCAAACTTTAGGGTGCATCAGAATCCACTGACAGGTTTAAGTCACAGTTTGCTGGGCCCCACCCCCAAAGCTTTCTGTTCGGTAGGTCTGGGTAGGGGCCAGAGATTTTGCATTTCCAAGAAACTCCCAGGTGATGTTGGTGCCACTGGGCAAGGCACCACACACTGAGACCCCCTCTATGCTATCTGGGTATTTCTGATAGAATATTTTCACATGAACTTGAGGCTACATTAAGCCTGGAAACAAGTCCTAAATTTTAAGTCTTGGGAAGCAAATCATTTAAGCTCCCTCACCCTTGATCTTTTATCTATTTAATGAGAATAAAATAATAACTGCTTAATAAGATGTTTGAGAATTAAAATATAAAGGCATTTATTATCT